>VZTZ01037856.1:869980-1061006 GCA_013400955.1 Drymodes brunneopygia | reverse complement strand
CCTGTCCCTATCTACCACAATTTGCAAGATAGGAAGATAAGGGAAGACTCTTATTTTCAGCATCATCCAGCAGATTGACTTCCTCCCTGGGTAACAGAGGCAACATAAGGCTCAGCTCTTTACCAGAAAACTTGGGAGGCTGCAGAGCAAAATCTTGCTTCTCATTTTTCGGCAGTTACTTGATCACCATTTAATCACTAGAGTTGGTTGCCAAATTCCCTTTGAGGGACTAAATTAGGGACTATTTAGAGAGTTTTCTCTCTGGGTATAGCTTTTAATGAAAGCAACGTGCATGACTAATTACAAAGTAATAAAAGCTGGAAACTGAAATTTATGAAAAAGCTGAAAAAATCGTCTTTCAGTATTTCTTTTGACATAGTAAGTCCTGGGTAAGCAAACGTAAAATGAGCTTATGTCATCCTGAATAGAAGCATTTAGTGAATTGATGTTGATAATCATGTGTTCTTTTGCCCCAAGCTTTCCTGTTTGCACTGCATTTTTGCAGAGAGCCCCTGTACGCGTTTGTTAGCTGGGCAATGCTGAGAGCTGCAGGCTGAGAATCAGCCTGAGATAGAGCTCTTCTCTGATGAATGGACTTTTGTAAGCATCTGCTTTTTGCATTAATGTCCCACAGAATGTCAAGGCAAGGTGACACAACAGCTTTGCTTTTGCCTTTGAGCTAGTGTCCAGGACTAGAATGTGAGAATATTACCTAGACTGAGCAGGTCGATGTTTCTGCTCTTGAGGCAAAGTGGAAGCTTTGCTATAAAGGGATATCAGAGCTGTTTTGGAGACACAGAGATTAATTTATTGCAATTTATTTGCAATATTGTTGCCATTTCGGGTGCTTTCTAGAAATAATGTCTCAGGACCCCCATATGATGACATCCACCCCAGTTTGTATGCAGAGGAGTCCAAAACTGGTTAGATTATTGAAAGAGAAAATAGGTGTAAAGAGAGAGGCTGCAAGCAGTTGGCACTGGAAATGGAGAGGCAGCCCATGGGCACTGCACTGCTGTAGCAGCATTGAACATGGGTGACATGAGGCTCAGCCCTATGGGGCTAACAAGTGTTTGCTCAGGGCTTTAGCAGGTTTCAGTCCAGGCTTCACTCCTGTGTGAAGTCAGTTAGCTTCCTATGTCAGTTAGCTTAAAGCTGGCTCTGCTCCCTTAACAAAGGCTCCATCTGCTTGAAGCAATTGCAGTGTCACTCAAACTGGAATGGGCTTATAGGAGCAAGAGATGAGATAAGGCTGAGACTGACTGAGAAAATTGAGACTAAGATGGGAAGAGTAAAAGGTGGGGCCAGGAATGGATAGGATAAGAAATCATCTGATGCAGAGGAGAACAGGCCAAAATGAGCTGTGAAAAGATGCTCTCTGCCTTGGTGTGATGCAGTACGTGTGCTGTGCATGCTGAGCAATGCAGAAAACATGAAGTAATTCCTCTGTCAGTGATCATTGCTCATCCAAGACACAGAGTGCACTCGTGCCCTGTGAGAAGAGCTGTAAGTGAGCATGCAGTGAGAGACAATGTCATAAAAACTGCACAGAAAGAGGCTTCATGAAAAATGCACAAGGAATCTTAATTAGCCTTTCTTGACTTTGAAGCAGAGTTGCCATCCACTCTATTCATTCTCACACGGTTTTCTGTCCATTATAAGCTCCCGTAGATTGCCAAGTGAAAATATGCTGTATGTTTTTGGATGTAAGTGAAAGAACCTGTGTCAGGAAGGATTTCTATATCTTTCAGAGCACAGCATGGGAAAATAGCTGTACAAGCTTTTTGTGTAATTTTTTTTCTGGCAGAGTTCCATACTGGTACCCACTTGGGGCAGAAAGTCAGAAAAAGTGGCTTATTGAATGGTAATAATGTAAGGAAATTTACTTGGTGAATAAAAGTCTTATTGCCTAGAAGTTGAAACTTTTGTTCTCTAGTGGCTTGTTGGAGGGCTTTTTGGGCTCTTTGGGTGGAGGAAGGTGAATTCTCTATCTTTTCACCTCCTAAAACATATGTTGTAGTAGACAGGATAGCATCTGCCTTTCTTGTATAACTTTTTTTCTTAACATGTTGAATTAAATCTACTGGTCAATAACTCAGTGAGTTCAATAGCTACATTTGATCTTTATCCTTTGACTGAGGTGCTAAATGCAAACTCCTTTTACTGATATAAGCACAATGAATGCAGGTAATCTGCTGTCTGCTCTCTGATAGCCTATGCTATCTACTCTTCATCTATGTGAGAGTAAAGCCTAATCTAGTATTACACATAACATCAGCAGTGCCAGAGATGTGACATTTAAATGAAAAATTAGACTATTTAAATGCTTTTCAATAGCTTATAGAAAAGTGCAGTATATATAATAAAAAACTGGGAATTTACCCCTACATTTCTAAAACTTTCATGATAGGCAATGTCATATAAAACTTCTGGCCTCTATCCCCAAATATTTTCTGTGAGAGTTCAGCTGCATCGGTTGGCATTTGGAAATCAATAAAAGATGATGTTACAACTCATTGCGTTGCTAATTTGCTTTCCAGAATTTTGTGAATGACCCTCCCCAGAAAACTCTCCCAGGAAGACAGAGTGGAAGATAGGACAAGGTAGCTTGAACAGTTGCAATGCTCAATGCCTACATCAAATTGTTAGGAGATAAAAGTATATTTCGTTTTCTTAAAAAGTGTCTATGAACTTCAAGGTCTTTCAAGGTCTTGTCTTCCCCAGAAGGACAGGTATCAATGACAGCACACACAGGCTATTAAGGAGCAGAGAACAGAGATACTGCATAGAAACAGCCTTCAATAATCCATTTATATCCCACAACTTCCCCCTTTTCTCTGTTTTCCTGATGATCCTGCCAGCCCTTAAATCACCATCCAGTTCTCTCATGGCTTCCCACACCAAAGTCTCAGTAGTGACTATAACACTTTTCTTATAAGATTTCTTGAGAACTAATTTCTTCTGTGATACCTGCTAAGCAAGCAACACTGCTGAGCAGCTGCTGGTGGTTCGTGGGGTGTAGAAGCATGGTCATCTTTGTTTGTAGCTCTGTAAGCAACTGAGTTTTCAGTTTCATAGATTAATTTATTTAAAAATAAAAGGAAAAAAGAAACCACAGCTTTCTAAGTGTTCTGAACAAAGAAAAAACGCCCCTCAGTTTCTGTCTGAAAAAGGATTTTCAGGTAATTCCAGGAGGACAATGATAAAAAGAGGCTTGTGTTCCCTGAAATTATCTTGATGTCTAAGAAAACAAACAAATTATTTCAGAATGAAAAAAAAGGGGGGGGGGAATATAAAATTACAAACTGGCACATTTTAACTTGTTCTGAAGTTGTATTTCAGTTCTAAGGAGGCCAAGCCAATCTGATAAACTCAAAATAAAGCTGGTCGAAATCAGTCTTTCCATATACTTTCAGTGTGAAAAGTGCTCTACGGAAAATTTTAGTCAGCTGGAGTTCATTGGTGCATTTTCTGTTACCCATTATTTATCTCGTGTTTCCATTGTTATCTCTTTGAAGCAGAGCTCTCTATACATGGCTAGATAGCAGACAGAAAGCTGGAGTATTAGTCTGTTACTGAGGCTGGTGTGCCTACCTAAAAAGAAACAAAGGACTGTGTTTTTCAACGCAATGTTGCAAATGCCCTGTTTCAGGTCCTAATTTTCACACTGTGTTCAGTTTAGCTTGCTAAGGCACTACAATTTCCCATGCTGCATTACTGAATTTGTCATTGCTCCCAGCCAGCCCCAAGTGGGAGGCAACAGTTCTTCCTCCCAGACAAATCACTGCATAAATTTCCATGCATCCACAAACAATCTCTGGTCACGAGAGTTTTGCACTATGCCACCAGGGGAAGCAAGAAGCCAAGAAACACACAAGAGTACAAACAGCATGGACAGTGATCACTTTAGCAAGGTTTGTCCAAAGGCACTCCATTTATTTCTTATTATAGTAACAATTTTTTCCTTCTCATATATTAATTATCAGACTCGCTCCTACCTCCTCTTGTTTGCGTGATTATTCTGATCCTGTACATCTCCTTGCCCATCTGGAGGTGGATTGCCAGAGTCTCAGTTATCCTTCACTTTGTGTAGTCATTTACAAGGATGATACATGTCCCTGAGCTCTGCTCAATACAGTAGTGCAAACACAGCAGACAAGGGTGGATTGCATTTCACATCTGTTGTCCAGATGTCTTGCAATTCTCATTGCCCCTTTTGAGAGACCAAGGTCAGATGTGATAATGGCATCCATGGCTTTGCCTGTAGTGCTGGTGAGGAAACCCCATCTCATTTGTCACACATGAAATTCCCTGTCCAGTTTCCACGCTCACAGTGTGCCAACAGTGAGTGTCCTTTACTCAGCAGTGGTGAAGGGCTGCTACTCACACAGGGTGATAAAGTCATATGTGCCTGGGACCTTGAATATATTGATCACAAATAGTGTACTTGCAAAAAACTACTCCAGTTTTGCTAGCTTGTGGCTTAGCACACACCTCTGTTCCCACATCTTGTGTACAAGGCTGTGTCAAGATAAACAGACTGAGGATATGCTTAATCCTGCAGAAAAAGCCCAGGGAGACATGCTTCATCTCTACATTTCAGTTCTTTCAGTTTCTATCAAAAACATTTCCAGTGAGAGATAAACTGGTGAAAAGATAAATTGTTGTACCTATGGGTATCCCAGAAGGGTTTTTTTCCCCTTTAAATACCCCCCCTCTGCTCTACTTTGTATGTGTAATTACATACTTTTCAGAGCAGGGACTGGAACATGGCTTTCCCATTTACACCCAGCAGAAGTCACCCTCTCCCCATGTTTTTTTCCTCTGGGGACAATTGATATTTAATTAAGTGAATCCAAAGGAAGATCTCCAAAAGAAGAAATAAAGAGAAACCTGATTCAGATGGTCTGAACTGCTGACAAAACTACTTTCCTGAGAGGTGGATAAGCCAAGTTCATGTTCCAGTTCTGAGTCAAACAGAGGGAATTTGAATGGATGGAAGAGAGTAACTGTAGGAGATTGTATATTAATAGGTGAATTTCAGACGTTGTGTTAAAGTAGATTTTGGATAACTAAAGCCTTTCTCAGTAGTGATTCTTCATGAAAAAGAAAAATAAAATTGAAAAGCAATAATATTTTTGGGGGGAGAAAAATGTAAAAGCCCTGTGTTTGAAAGAACTTTTTTTTTCTTCCTTCAAGGTGTATGTGGCATTGGTTACCTCAGAAACTGAAATTTTGGAAAATAAATCAACACATTGGAAGTGGGAGGTAGAAGAATGATTTTCTGCTTCATAATCCCCTAGAGAATATTTGAGTTCAAATTGCTTCAGACAAAAAGCAAGGTATCTGATATTTAATTAAGTGTAAAACCCACATGAAAAATAATCCTCCAAGTCTCATCTGGAAAGGCCAGTTTTCCCAATCAAAATAGGGCACATAGGTGTGCAGGACTTTGAGAATGTTATTAGTTCAAGGCAATTCAAAATTGTTAATTTGATTCTTGTCAGGAAAATTACAAATGTGCAATTTTTAAAAAAGTTGAACAAAGGAGGTACTGGTCAAAGTTTAATTAGAAATTATGTATCTGCTCAGTTTTTGATGAAAATAACCAAAATGGTGTAGACTAGAAAAAAAAAAAAACAAAAAAGAACGGAGAGACTTCAGAAAATTTGACATTAGTAGAATAGCTTTACTGATTACATGTTTAATTTCAGTTCTAGCCAGAGATTCCATCACTCATCCTGGAGTGAATCAGTGTGTAAGCATAAAGGAAGCAAATCTAAGGGGAAAGAGATGTTAGGAGTCATCCCCACACTTCTTGATGAAAACTGTATGCCCTTGTTGCATTAACAGTGCTAGTCCATAGAAATAATAGTCAACCTTTTCTTAAAAAGAATAATTGGTTTTCAGTTTGGACATATGTCCTGGTTTTGCCTGGAACAGAGTTCATTTTATTCTTGGTAGCTGATACAGTGCTGTATTTTTTGGATTTAGTATGAGAATAATTTTGTTAACATACTGATGTTTTGGCTGTTCTTAAGTGGTGGTGGAATTTTCAGTGGCTCATGATTTGTTGGTGAGGAGCTGCACAAGAATCCAGGAGGGAGCATAGCCAGTACAGCTGACCTGGTCTGGCCAAATGTGTATCCCATACCACAGAACATCATGCTCAGTGCATAAACCTGGAAGGGGGATGACCACTGTTAAGGGATGGTCTGGGCATTGATCAACGGGTGGTGAGCAACTCTGTTGGGCACCCCTTGTTTCTCTTGGGTTCTGCTGNGTATTTGACTATTATTGTTATTATTATGATCATATTCTTCATTATTATTATTATTATTATTATTATTATTATTATTATATTTTTTAATTATTAAATTGTTTTTATCTCAACCCACAAGGTTTATCTTTTCATTCTGATTCTTCACCCCACTGGCATCAGGGTTGGGAGGCGGGGGGGAGCAGCTGTGTGGTACTTTGTTGCTGGCTGGGATTAAATCACAAAAATATGTGACCAAACAACTAAAGTAACTTTGGCAGTTTTTCTTTTGTTCTAGGATTTTACCCTTTAATAATGATGGGAACACAATAATCACAACAGTGATGACAGTGGGTGCCTGGGAAGGAAGTGGGACAGGACAAGCTCATATGAATTTTTACCTACTACTCTTCCTCCATCGAAGCTTTTTGAGCACAGGGAATTTCCTGGGCATTCCAGGATTGTTCTATTTAATACCTGGCAATGGTATGCTCTTCAAAGTTGTGTCCAGGCTCTACTACTATCCACAGAAACTTCTCCCCTTTAAGGATGCCACAGACCTGCTATGCACTGATGAACAAGTAACCTTCTTTTGATAGTTTCAAACCTGGTTTTCACTAGCTTCCTTTAAGGCCTGTAAAAATTTTACCTGGCCTCTGCCCTACTGGAAGAAATTTTGGGGGGAGGGGTGACCACAAAAGTAGGCAGGCCTGGCTTTTGTTTCTAATATTTTCCTTTTTTTCATCAGGAATTGGCTTCTGCTACAATGATTCTTTCACTCTGACTAGGGCTTATTTCAGAATACTATATAATCTTTTTGCCATTGGACTTGACCTGATTTCTTCCAAACCTCATTTGACAGAAGAAAAAGGGGCATGCTACATAATTCATTAGATACCAGAAGTACATTAAAAATGTATTTAACAAGAACTAATCCCACCAGGAAATCAAATAACAGCTTATTTCCTCAAAGCAGTCTTGATGGAGCAGGCCTGTATTTAAACATTTGAGACTGACTTTATATTAATTGGGGAAAAAATGGTTCATCATGCTGCTTAGGCTCAAAAAAGCCCCCCAAATAAAACAAAATATGAAAAAAACCCCAAACAAATCCGAACCAGCAAAATAAAACAAACATAAAAACATCAAATTAAAACAACCCCAAAACCCCATGACAAGTTCAGCTGAACAGTAGGAGCTTAATGAACGCAAATAAACAGTGCTGTGCACAAACTCAGAGTACATGCACCTTCAGGCAGCGATCTAAAGAACTGGTTTGTTGGATTATTTAGTGAACATGGCAGATCTTGGATAAAACCTTTTTTCATCTGCTCAACTCCTGATAAATGGCATGCATAGGTAACCTGTGCTTGGAGGAGGGCGCTTGTCCTCCCACAGAAAGAAGCCATACAGAGAAGTGGGTGTGTGGCAATTGCCCTGGTGCTTGTGGTTGAAGGGTGAGCTTGCTAAACACAGAGGGCTTACTTTGAGTTTCCATGTGGAACAGCACTGCCTTATGTCAGTGAAGATATTTATAGCAATTCACTGCATGCTTTGAGCAAAACTGTCAAGAGATCTCCGGAACCCGTTTTAACATCAATCAAACATAAACTATTGATCACTGTGCTGTTTGGATCTCTTCCCTTTAACTCTTTGGGTTTAACAAGAAACATGTTACTGTATGAGATCCAGAATACAGTCACATAGAACTCTTCAGAGAAAGCATTTCTTGTTACTTCTTTTTCTTTTTCTTTTTTTTTTTTTTAACTTTTATTTCTGTCAAGATATGTCAGTATGGAAGAAATCAAAACATCCTGTAGAATTGTGTCAGTTTGTGGATCACTTCAACAGAAGCAAGAAAATTTTCCCAGATAAGTTTTCTCTGTTTTCCTTCCTGACTGACGTGCCCACCTCCACCGTATCTGAAAGGCAGATGCCAAGCCCAGAGCACGGCAGCCATGGCCAAGAGCCTCGGGGTTTCTTGCAAGGCAATAGGGTGTCTTCTGTGGGTGAAAAGGGAAAGAGGTCAACAAGGGCAACCTCATCCCTTTCAGACAAAGTATGAAATACCTCTGGGATTTTTCCCATGGTTTCTGAAAATGTTCAGGGGATTTTGACCTTTTCATCTTATTTGTCAATGTGTGAAGCTTTTAGGCAGGGGTAGGTGTGTGAGAACGGGGGAATCTGGGCACTGAAGAAGGCAGGAGGAGAATGAAGAATGGATTCTTTATAGCCTAGCAATTTAAAATCCTTAATGAATAAATGATTTCTTTCCTGTCCCAGGAACTTGTCCTGAAGAACACAGTGCTCTGCAGGAGCAATAGTCTCAGATCAATGGCCTATGTAGGACAATGTACATTTTCAAATCCTAAACCAGATATTTAATTAGAAGGCATTTCCATTTCAATTACCTTCCTGTATCCCATCAATACTCCTAACTTTTCATCCATATTTCCTTTTCCACTCAGTCTGAGAAGTGCAGGCCTTTACAAAGAGTTATTTTGGCAATTAGGCAACTAAAGGAAATGACCAGAGATGCAAAAATGCTTGACCCTAACTCTTACCCATTAAATGCAGTGATAGCTGCTATATATTGCCAAATGATGAAACCTCCACTGGTTGCCTGCATAGAAAAGGTCCCATCATTGCTACGTATGATTAGGAGAGAAGAAGAAATATATTCCACAGTGGCGAAAATATTAAAAAGACAGGGGCTTCATGCAAAACAAAACAAAAGAATTATTTGCTTTCAGTTTTTATTAGGCCTGTCATTTATTGTCTAGCATAAATTTAAATATAAATTTGAAGTACAAAACCAGATTACAATATTAAAAAACCAAAAATCCCCAAACCAATAAAAAACAACCACCATGGAATAGAGTTCTAGCTCTAGATAACTTTAAATTCCAATTTTAATACATTTTAATCAGATGAAAACTGCAAGTAATCAAAACTGCTTAGTATGATTTAACATTTGGGGGTTTTATTGTTTGCAATATCTGTATTAAATGAGACAATACCAAAGAGTCCTTGTTTTTAAGGGATGCATCTGGTGTTGAGCCTTTTCTTTCCATGAGCAATTTTCCCATGATCAGATTTTCACAGAAATTTGATAGTTTCCTATCCAAAGCTTATTCATTTGAAAGCAGTTTATCACTACTGAGGCTAATTATTCAGTGTTAGATAAGAGAGCTGAGGGCCTTGCTTTCTAACAGATATATTTCTGAAATCTATTAAAAACACTCTTTAGCTCACAGCCAGATACCACTTGTCTCTTAACTTTTGCAAATCTTTTATGTAGATGACACAACTGAAACAGTAAAAGTGAAAAAGTACTGTTTGTGGGGTTTTTAATTTTTTTTTAAATTTAGCCTGTTTCCATTTAATATTCTACATAAAATGAGCATATTCTGTTCCCAAGCTGCAGTTCTGGGTCAAAGAATTGGTGGTTGTAACTCTACATGTTATTATGAAGTTAGCCAAGACTATGACGTGTTGGTTTTTTAAAAAAGTAAAAAGGGATACCTGTGGATTTGAGATGTGATGGAGAGAACATTAAGATGTGAACTTAGCCTTACACTACAATCAGGCTTGGTCAGACATAAATTTTCAAATGAACTACATTTATTGGTTGTAGTTTCACATTTTAATGTGAACTATATAAGGAAGATATATTCAGGATTCATCTTATTGAATTATATAATGAAGATTCAAATCACGTTAAGTGAATTCCATCTTGGTCTCCATCCCTATTTGGTGAATTTGCATCTTCAGGGTCACCTTACTAATAGACTGGAACTTGACTTATGTTTCCAGTCATGCAAATAATTAGTACGACCACTGGTAATGAAACTATTAGAAGAAAACTAATTACTGGTTGAAGTATTTATAGCAACAGAGTCCCAAATCCTTAGATATATTACTTAGTTTCCCCACTGTTATTCAGCCTTCTTCACTAATTTTGGCTGAAAACATGGAGTTCTTTTCAGCAATGAAGGAGGAAATAGGATGTCCGGAAAATCCATATTTTCTTTCTCTTGGTCTCAATTTTTAGTTTTTAGCATGAATCACAGATGAAGCTTGATCCATCAGAATACCTTTAGCCTAGTCATGTCCCTGACCATTCAGTGGTCTATTATATCCTCTTGCAGAAAATCATCTGATGTCTAATGGGCAACCACAACTCTTTCTGGGTCTGAGAAGCAGAGTAATTTCCTGATTGCTAAGTGTGAGAGTCCAGAGAGAATTAGATTTCCAAGACCAACTGCTATAACCCTAGAATGAATTTAAAATACTTCCATCAACACCTGTAAGAAATATGAATTTCCATAATCCACCATCTGTACTTTGTGTCTAGAAGGGCACTGCATTTTTTTCTCTTATATTTAAAAATTGATGACTGGGTGTGTCTGCCATAAGATATTCTGGAATACACAGGGTTTGGTTGTGATGAATCCTACTAGAGCAGTTTGGGAATATTCATTGTCTCAGAAACCTTTACAGCGCACATCATGCACTGTATGCATGCATGCTTTATGAGTAAAATGGAATCAAAGAAACACAGAATGATTAGGGTCAGAAGGAACTTTTGAAGGTCATCATAGAACCATAGAATGGTTTGATTTGGAAGGAACCTTAAAGGTGATCCACTTCCAAACTCTCTGCCATGGGTAGGGACACTGTCGACTAGACCACGTTGCTCAAAGCCCCATCCAACCTGGCCTCGAACGCTACCAGGGATGGGGCATCCACCATTTCTTTAGGCAAACTGTTGCACCACCCTCAGAATAGAGAATTTTTATCTAATGTGTAGTCTAAACATACTTTCTTTCAGTTTAAAACCAAAGCCCTTGTCCTATCACTACATGCCTTTGTAGAAGTCCCTCTCCATCTTTCTGCAAGGGCCTTCAGGTACTGAAAGGTCACAATTAGACCACCCTGAAGCTGAAAAATCCCAGCTGAAAAATCTCAACCTTTCCTCGTAGGAGAGATGTTCCATCCCTCTAATCATCTTGGTGGCCTCCTCTGGACTTGCTCCAACAGATCCATGTCCTTCCTGTGCTGGGGACCCCAGAGCTGGATGCAGCACTCCAGTTGGGGTCTCTCACCAGAACAGGGTAGAGGGACAGAATCCCCTCCCTTCCCTGCTGCCCACACTGCTTTGGATGCAGCCCAGGACACATTTGGCTTTTGGGGCTGCAAGTGTGCATGGCTGGGTCATGTCCAGCCTCTCATCCACCAGCACCCCCAAGTCCTTCTCAGCAGGGTTGCTCTCAACCTGTCCATCCTCAGCCTGTGTTGATACCAGTCCTCTAGTTCAACTCCCCAGTTCAAACAGTGTCACTGAACAGCAGGTTGCCCAGGACCTTGTCCAATCAGGTTTTGAACACCTCCAAGGATGGAGACTCAACAACTTCCTTGCATCACCCATGCCAGATTTTGACAACCCTTATGGTAAAAAATTGTTTTCTTGGGTGCAGTTGGAATATCAAGTGTTCTAATTTGTATGTGTTACTTCTTGTCCCATCAGTGGTCACTACTAAGAATAGTCTGGCTTCCTCACCTTCAGTCATGCCCACCAGGTGTTTCTAATCAATACACATTGATCAGATGCCTTTAAGTCTTCTCTCAGCTGAGGAGTCCTGTCTCTTTCAGCCTCTCCTCACATGGAAAAAAGAAGGAAATTTTCAACCCATCATCCGAAAAATTTTGGAAGGCTTTCGTAAATAAGAAATTTGAGACATTAGTCTTGATCTAGTTTTTCTCATAGGTTATGCAATTTCAGTTCAGTGTGCAAGTGCCAGATTAAGTCATTAACAGAGTGTTAATTTGGAAGTTTTTGTCATGAAGCTCATCAGAGTGCTATGTTGCACATCTGGAGATTTCACAGGTGTTTTGCCCAGGCTCGATGCTTAAAAGCACAGCGGTGGCAGAGCAATACCATGGTTACTGTTCAAGGTATGCGTGCGCTGACAACTTGCATTATGTCCAGAATTTCCAGGCTGTTTTGATCAAAAGGTTTTGAAAAAGATATGAAGATGGTGCAAGGAATAACTGTTGGGAGAATCTGCCACGGTCTTGCTCCTGGTGGGAAGGTGTTGGTAGTGAGAACTACACAAAGTGGGATATCGCTCATCACTCGCGCAGAAACCAAAGTAAGAAGGTGCTAACGTCTATCCTCGAGCACTAAGGTAGGCTGTAGCTGAAAGTAGGCATTCGTTTGCCTTGCCAAACTCTTTCTTCAGAGTTTCTCAACATAGTAGTCAGAAGTGACATTTGCAACAATATTACACAATTTTTGATGCCATGATTTGTGAATCAGCCTTGCTGGGCAATGGACAAATCTGTGCTGCTTGGCTTGTAGATGGCATTAATTTCAAGAAGTTTAGTTAATAATTTTTGGTCCCAATTTTAAGTATTTTTTTAGCCTAATACTGATAATATTTCTAATTAAACTACACTACCAGTGTTCAAGAAGCTGCCATAAGTGACAGAAGTGTTTTCCTGGAGTCATCATGACACCCCACGACAAATATGCTGCATTCCTCTGCTCTGTGTTTGCTTATTTTGATCATACCTTTACAGGCTCGGGGACTGACATTCCCTAGTCTTGCAATTTGAAAAGAAATCTAAACCCTGCAATATATTAGGTGCACATCCCTAAATCTCTGATCTCTCTGAACCTGCAGAAGGTTACTAGTTGTTCAAATTGTTTGTGAGCCTGTTCTTTGTCAGAGTTGTTTGTGGCACAGCAAATCTTGTGAGCACCTGTCACTGATCAGGACACTTAGTGCACTGATGACAGTACAAACCCCATTCAGGAAGGTGGTCTGTGACTCCATATGCTGTAGATCACAAAGGCACCAACCTCCTTTCATCCTAGAGAAGTTAACCCTCCAAGCACAGGTTTCTGTCTCCTTAAGTCTCACTATGCATGTGCTAAAATATTTTTCAGTACAAGGTGGTAAATGTTCTGCATATTATGTTCTATTTGGCTGAAGAGACAAAATTCAGAGAGAAATCCTTTTTTTATAATTCACTAAGAGATATCTGTATCCAGACTACCTGTAAGTCAAGCAGTGTCATTCTTTCATGTCTCCTTTGAAGTGAAAAAATACTTGACCCTTATTTTCCAGATTGTGAACAGTGACATGGACAGATAATGTCCCAGCTCCTTCAGGGAATTTATTTCAGTGCAAATGTGGATTTCAGTGATTGTCCCAGCCTGCAGGGAGCAGCAAACTGCAGCTTCCCGAAGTCTAGATTAATAATGTCCTACCAAAGACAGTCTGCTTCCTTCACCCACCAGCATTTTTGTATATATATAAAAAAAAAAAAGAAAATACTAATGAATAGAGCTGCCATAGTTCAGTCCAAGAAGAAAGACTTTTTTTCCATCAGATAAAAGGAATGTCTCTAGTCTCTCTGTCAGGGCCTGCCAACTAATCTAAGATGGCAGTGGAATTTTTTATGTGCTACACTATTTTCTCACTAATCTTATTTTAAGAAAAGTAACATAATGAGCATTTATTTGGGGCACTCAGTATACTTTTCTTAAAGCCAGACAAGAAAGGAAATCTGGTATTTGTTTTATTTCTACTTTAGCACTTTTTCTGACAGCTTGACATAAGAGCAGACATAAGAGCATAGGTCTGTATAAGATATTAATCTTAAATGATCACAAAACAGTTTTCTTCTCCAGATTATCTAACATAGTCTAATTGGCAAGGATGAATCCTGTGTATAAAAATAGTTTAAAGAAGATATTATTGTAGCAGGGCAGGGTTTTTTTTTTTTCTGGAATCTATTTTAGATGCTTTTATTAGATGGTTCTGTGGGTTTTTTTTTTTCCAGGTTGCTTTATAAATCTTTGGAAACTCTGAATTCTCAAGTGCTGTCTCCTGACAATGAATTCTGGAACAGTGGCCAACAAAAAGCCATACAGATTGAATGGCATTTGAGCAAACTACTGCCCCAGAAAAATAAAAAGTGCTCGATGAGTTTGTTTCACAGTCTTGTAGCTGGGTATTTAGGTAGACTTTTGAAAGTAGTGAGTTCACAGTGGCCCAGTTGCCATGATGGCTCTGAAGGTGTCACACTGTGACCCTTTACCATAAGTGTGATCAAATCACAGGCTGTGTACGCTGGCATCAAATGACAGCATTCAGACATATGTAAAATGTGAGAACAGCCTTTATGAACTCAGTACAATAATTGATGCTTTTTAATTTGGGATCGCAACACTCCAAACCTGGTGATGCAAGTACAGTTATCCTGATCCCCTCCTTAATATGTACGAGAAGAAAAGTATCAGGAATAGATATTAAACCACTGGAAGGTCGAGGGAAATGCTAAAGTGTCAGGAATTCATTAAAAAATAACTTTGGCATTTTGACAACAGGATAAAGTTCATCGATTGTATTTTGCTGTTTCTGAAATATCTTAAGTTTTGCATGTTCCAAATGTCAGGTAGGTTTCTGAAACCCCAGAGCAAAAGAGTGAGATGTGAGCTTTAGGTTCCCTCTTCATCATGTGTTAAGGTCTTTATCCCAGTTGATCTCAGCTAGAGTTCCAGATTTCTTTAGTTTAGTCTGGAATTGCTTCTGTGGTGTCTTTTATTTTATTATCAAAATACAGAAACTTTTTAGTGTTTGTTCTTTTTTATTAACAGATGTATTGGGGGAATATGATGCCTACAATATCAGAATTTTGTTCCTGATGCCCCAGCATGCTGTTGACATCCCAAGTACCCCTAATGTATCACTTCCTCCTGGTTCCTTGCCCCCTGTGCCAGGCACCACTGGCTGCCTGAGGCAGGGGACAGGCTGTCCCACTCGTTTGTGTGCTCACAGCCACCTTGCTCCTTGCCATCAGCTTTGCCAGCTCACCATCATGCCTGCCTCTGCAGGAAGGGGTCTGAGTAGGTGTATATAAGTGAGTAGAGTCGGAGAGGTTGGGAGTCCATTAAAGGAGAAATATTTAGACAAATTAATGAGGAGTTGCTATGAGACACTGTCATGAGATGAGAACTGTGTTGCGCCAGGGAACTGGCTATTTGAAGTGTAAATCTCTGAGCTGTTGTAGTCTCATCTCATAAACACCCTAATGACTTTTTGCAGTGGTCTGTTTGTCTCCTCCAGCCACTGTTCAGGAGCCCTGTGCCTTCCTGCAGGGAAATCCCTTCCTCTGCTTGAGGCTTTGCAGGAGCCTGCTGCAGGCTGTGAGACCACAGCTGGATCTGTGGGAGGGCTGGAGCTCTGCCAAGCACTGTGGAAAACGGGGGTCACGGAAAAGTGGTGCAGAGCACTCAGACCTGATCCAGATCTTCCTGAAGTCAGTGGGAGTCCCTCCACACACCTGCTTGGCCACGCAGCCCTGGGATGATACCAATGTGTTTCTCATGTGGAAGCAACTCCATCTTCATGGACCCCATGGCAGGATCAACTGTTTTTCTCCTGTTGTTACTACGTATTAGTGGAAAGGAGTCTAAGACACACAAATAGCCTGTCTGGAGCTGTGCAGCCCTGCAACAGGACTGCCTGAATGGCAGTCCCCTCCCTGAGCACAGGCAAGAGAAATACACAGACATCAGCTGCAATTCAGTTTCCCATACACCAGATGGAGTTTTTTATTTATAATACCACAGCATTCTGTCAGAGAAAGGAGCGATGGCAAAACCCCAGCCAAAACACTGGAGCCAAGCACCCATGAACATGGGAAAGTTGCTTTCTGGATCCAAGTGTTGGAGGGCTCTGGCAGGCCCACCTACCTCAGGAACAGATGTGAGTAATTAATGTTTGACTTGAGCTAGCTGATCAGTCCTAGATAAATTGCTTGAAGATTAATCACAAGGTTCTGAGTCACTTTTATTTTTATTTTTACCTGAGTTCTTGTGTGATTTCTGCCACATGTGAAAGGAATATAAGGACTTTGATGTGCAAAGAAACTCCATGGGGGGAATCTCACTGCCACCATGAAGTATTTGGTGATGGAACTGGTAGTGATTAGGTGTCAAAAGGATTCAACAAATCTGTAGACAAAAATGTCTGTTCTTGGACAGATTTATACGGGAAAAAATCAAGAGGTGAGTAATTGTCTTATGCATTCCAGCATGTGAATCAATAACAGTGCTACTAATTGGTCCTTGGCAACATTATTCAGATGCAAACCTCTCAGTCCATGATTTGGGTCTGTCTCATTTCCCTCCAGGTTTCATTTATACCACTATTATCTGAGGTAACATGAAGCAGTGTTAGCTAGTAGACAGCTGTTCACCAACGGCTGAATGTCAATGTGCATAAAAAGAAAAATATCATTGCATCCTTCATTCAAGTGTACAAGTATGGATTCTCTGAAATCACTCCAACTGTGATGGAGTTACAACAGCCAGGTATTTAATCTAGAAAGTACACTGGCATCATTTAGATGCAAAGTGCTGCTCAAAGGTAATTCATTGTCGATACATTACAGTGCTCCTGGCCAATTTCTTCATGCTAGATATCTCTAAAAGTAAATTATTACCACAGAATATACAGTATCCACTTCTGTTTATGTTTTTAAATTACAATGAGAGCTAATTGAAATTCCACTATAACTACAGCTAACTCTATTGTCCTGGGAATTTTGCTCCAGTTCATGATGACTTCTATTCTGTTTTAAGCCTTACAGTCTCCATAAATCTTACAGATGATTTTTTTTTTGTATTGGCTGTTGTCAATTACTAGCAAAATCTTGCAAGTGAGTATTGGCTGCAAATATAGTAAATGCAACAATGCCCTAAACCCCAAACAGGTGAAGGACAGTGGGCCTAAGAGTATTATTCTTACTAATATCTCTTTTTATTTACTTTTTCTCATTAAGATTTTTTGATCTATCTGTCCTCAGGTACCAATAATTTTTCATGTTAAATAGGATTTCATTAAAACCTCCACTGAATGAGTGGTAGATCTGCAAGGTGAAGCACTTGTATGTGGTGCCAAAGGTAAGCTTGCCTGTACAATCAAAGATTTGCACTTTGCATTTGTGAGGCTGCACTACAGTCTTTCAAATAATGGCATAATCACACTCTGGTTTTCTCTCAAAGCACCCAGTCTTATCCAGAAGGACAAAACTTGTGCTCTGAGGTCAAAGTGGTATCCAACAATCATTTTTACCCCCTTGGCTTTGTATCCAGTTGCAGAGCTCTCAAACATGCAGACCAAGGAAAATTAGGGAAAGGTAGGGAAAACAGTGAGGGATATGGGTGGGGAGTACCATTTTATTTATAGGGCCCATGCTAAGCACAATATGCCCCCGTGGAGTTTCAGCCAGGGCAAACCCTCTGCCATCAGTGCTGTTGGTGAGGCAGAATAGCTGATGTGCCCATTTCACTTACTCCACACTGCAGTGTCCTGCCTGAACTGATGCCCTGGAGAAGCATCCCTTGGGCTTTGTACACAGAAAGCAGTGACAATTTGTGGACAGCCCACCATTATTTGCCCTCACAACTGTGACCTGGTGTGCCCAGCCCCTATACAGAGCAGGAAGGGGAGGGGAGATGTGAGCTTCCTTTGCAAAAGTGCTGGTGCTGGGGCTGTGTGTGCTCCCTTTCTGCCATCCCTCAGACATTGACATCCTTTTTCAGGCTGCACAGGAGGAGTTTGAGGGCTGCCAGTGCAGCATAGGACACAATTTGGGGATCCCATAATTGTAGTGTCATGTAGGTGTATGTAATGGTATCTGAAGCCTGCAGTGGTAAAGTAACATCGCCCTGCATTTCATAATTGCTGAGGGCTACTGGTAATTGCTCTCTCTTTAGAGTCAAGGGATGATAACCCTCACCACAGAAGGCTGCAAGTTTAAACCATTTATTTATACTCCATTCTGGAGGTATTTGAATCTGACCTCAGACGCTCTGACCCTATGTTCTACATTTTGATTGTAAGTATTAAGAAGCGTAGGATCCAGACAAACTGTTCAGGTTTAGCAGTGACGTGAATTCAGCAAATCATCTCATCTGAGCAAATTACTTGCTTAGTATTATGTTCTTAAATCTAATACTTAATAAATTAATCCATAATAATTAATAAATTAATCTAATAAAGTAAGTCTCCTGGCGTTCATCAACTGCTCATGTGATTTTGTTTCTGCTTTGTTTTACTATGTCACATAATTAAATATAATATCTATTTTTCCCAAGCCACTGATCACATCTGCTACTAGCATATATTTAGTGGTTGTGTTGCAATGGATTCCCGGTCTGGTGTGTTGAAGTAGATCAAGGCCTGGCTGGTACAACATCAGTAAGAGCTTCAAAGAAAGCAGACAAATCTAGGGATTGCTTATGCCTATAAATGTAGAAAAACCAGGATGCATTTGCAAAAGAGACAAATATGTTTTGGTTTTGTTTGCACTTTGGTGCTCAAAGGTTAGCTCATTCGTTAGAGTACCTCAGAAATGGAGAGTGGAGTATCATGTAGGAGAGCTGCTTATCCAGTCTCTCCATGCTGGGGCAGCATCAGTTATCAATACTGGGAACAGGCTAGAAGTGAAAGAATATTTTTCTGAGACAAGCAAGATGCAAAATAAAGTAGATTAATTAGAGCAGCTCTGCTTCAAAGGCTCCCTGTTCTTGAATATATTGATCACAGTGTTCAAAGTTCTGCATGATGCCTCCTTCCCAAAAAAATGTTCCTAATTGAATATTGGACTATATTCTGATGAAACCTCATGTAAATTGCAAGAACTCAACTAATTTGTCAGCGTTAAATGAATGTCAGAATTAAAGGCAGCTTCAGTGCTCAGTTAGTGTGCAAGTCTGTGATTTGAACCTTCTTTTCTTCAAAGTGAAGAAATAAAATTGCAGAGATTCACAAGTGTGTTGCATGGTCCATGAGTCAACATGGAGAAGTATTCACCCCTTATTAAATATATTCACCCCTTATTAAATGTATGCACCCCTTATTCTTGCTGCAAAATTGAGTCATTCCTACCAAAGTCAAGAAAAAGGGTTTGAGATGTTGAGCTTAGGCAGTGAGGAGGGTGGGAATGGAGCTTGAGGAGCTTAGTGCACCTGTGAGTTAACATAAAACGATCCCTCAGATTGCTTGCAGAAGTAGCAGAAGTCTGTCCTGGCAAACCTCCTCCCCCTTCTCACCAGGTTTTTTGCTTTGTTGCCTCCATGAGACCGTGTAGGAAGCTCCTCATCCTATAGGAGTCGGGAGGTGGACAGTAATTCCATTGGTTGAAAAGAGCCAGGTGATGTGATCCAGGGCAGGTGATTTGACCTGCAGGTGCTGCTTTGGGCTCCTCAGCACACAGAGGGAAGGGGCAATACTGATCTAACACTGGGAGAAAATCTTACTGCAGGTATTGTGGAAGCTGAAAAGAAGGGCGAGGCAAAAGAGAGAATTAAANAAAAAAAAAAAAAAAGCAAAGGCTGTTTATTCTTACCCTAACAGTTTATTAGCCAAAGCAAAGATATTTTAGCAACTCTGTAGCCAAAGCTAGGGATTTTTATGTTCCTCTCTTCCACTTACTGATAGCTTTGCAAAGAGAAAGAGGGTTCAAAAGCAGCTGTGTTTTGTTTCCCCCACTCGCTATCTTTTTTCTCACCAAGCCTGAGGAACACAGTGGCTTCTTGTGCACAGATGCCTGCTGGTGGGCAACCCACATTAGCTGGGGGTGGCCTCAGCAGTTGCCTATGAGGCTCTTCTAGCCCTCAGGCTCTGGCATGTACCCTTTTTGTCCTGGCAAAAAAAAAGTGCACATATTGTAGGCATATCATAGGCACCAGTTGTTTCTGGACTTGGGTCAATAATTTTAGTTGAAAAAAAAAAATGGGGGAAGATACCAAAAAGCAGAAGCATTCACTTAGACATTTTAATAATGAAAAATATCAGCCCATTTTGCTTGACATATTCTAGATAAAAAGTTTCTCATTTTCATTTCAGGAGAGCACTGTTTTCATTTAAAATTGATCTGCCTCTAAAAGCAACGGTAACAAGAGAACAACAAAACTGAAACATTGATTTTACTTTTGCCTGAGAAAAACCTTGAAGGCTGACCTAAAAAAAGTTTATGTGGAATTGGGATTTGTTGTTCTCTTTGGTATGTGGCAATTTGAGAAGGAAAACAAGATACTCTGCTGTATTTTTCCTTCATTCAGTAGTGGTCTCTGTCTTCCTTCCCACTCGCACCCACCAATCCAGTTGGGCTAACACATTTCCTTGACCAGTTCTTGATGTTACTGAGAGAGTGCCAAGAAATGAGACAGCCATTAAGTGATATTTATTCATTATCACTATGCTTTTATTAAATCCTCACAAAGTGCTCAGTCTCTGATAATCCATTTTCCCAACCAACTTCTCATGAAGCAGCACTCAGTAGAGTCACATCTGTGGCTAGAAGTGAAAAGCAGAAGTCTACACTTGAGTTATAAACAACCCATGGATGTATTTATAAATAGCATTAAAATCTGTTCCTTTTCAAAGGCTAGTAAGGCTTTTCCCATTATGGGGAACATTGGAGAAGGCAGGTAGTGTGTATTTCAGTGAAAACTACCTGTACTTGCCATGTGCAGTAACAGAGTACATAACTCAGACCTGATACTGACCTTTTCATCGTGTTACAAAGCAAGGCTTACTTCATCAGCTAAGCATGACCTGAATATATTTCCATTTTATTTCTGTCTTTGTTCCTTTAGGTGAAGCTTTCTGCTGGCTGCAGCTTTAGTGACCACCTAGAGAGTTCAAGCTTTCACTGTTCCTGGTGGAAATTTCTTTTCTTCTTGTTGACACGGATTACTTTACTATGCCAGCCTACACTCTTTGAACAGCTATAGTTTATCATGTGAAACTGAAGAGTATTTGAGATTACATTTGAGTAGTTACAATAATGAGACTACCACAATCATTAAAATCATATCCAGAAACACAGTTTTTTCTACTTCTGCTGTCCCCAGAAAGAAACCATCTAGTGTGAATGAGAGAGTGAGATATGACTATTTGAAGGGAAGATCTTCAGAACTGTAAATTCCCTTAACAGATCAGAAATATTTATGTCTATGTGGCTTATTTCAGCAGGGTAACTGTACTGCATTGTGAAATGGACTACGAGCATCTCAGCCTAAGGGTTTTGGGGGGGCCTTGGTTGATTTCTGCTCTCATCTAAACAAATGCCCTAAAGCCCATAACTGTGGAGACATCCTTTGCCTCACTGATTCAATCTGGTTTCCATGAGCATCTATTTGATAACTTTTGTCTTTTTCACTTTTTAAACACTATTTTTCCTCTGAACTGTCTCCTTTCACTAGTTAGTACTTATCACTTCATGCTGATGGTGCACAACTCTATTTTTGTCCATGCTGACTTTGGTGAGGAAGGGTTTTTTTCTGTAGTTACATAAGTCTCACAGAGAGCATGAACAAGTTTGGGCCAAGAGCTCTGCACATGAAGGAGGAATGAGACATTAACTGAGCATCACCAAATGAATTAATATGAATGTCTAGCATGGTCTATGGAAAAAAAATATTCCAGGTGATTCTCTTTAACACAAGCTTTCTTTGGAGTCACTCATGCAGTTAAGCAATTTGGAAAATGCTATCTAGTTACCACAGTAATGCACAGATGCTTGAATTTGCAGAGGTTCACTGCTTCATTAACTATTCACTTAGAAATGAAGCTGCAAACAATGTAAATGTTAACATTTCTCTATTGACCTCACCTAAAAAAAAAAATCTGATCAGCTGTTATGTGACTCCTGAATCCCTCTAATTGTTAGAAAAGGGAATTGGAAAACTTGTCTCTTAGAGGTTGTACCAGACTGCAGTAATGCTTTTTTGTATTCAGACAAGCTGAATTTTGATTTTTGTCCAGTTTATTTCCTTTGAACTGCCAACACAGGCTTTTTGTCTTTTCAAACATTTAATCTCTGTTTTGCTGATGCCAGAGTTCAGCTTATTTTGCCCTGTGTTTGAAATACTGTTTTCTTCAGAAGCTGCAGGTCATGGACTTATCTACAGATTCTCACAGACACTTAAGGTCAATGCCTTCCTCTTTTTCACCAGTGCACTATTGCCATCTCTCTATTGCAAAGCACTCTGTATGTGTTGAGTCAAACAGTGCTGTTAAATTTCTATCTCAGTGGACTAAAACGTTTTTTAGTACATTTATATAATGCTAGGGACCATCCTAGGTCCCACTCTAATAAAGACTTATGCTTAAGCTTGGCATCATGCACTGGCTGCTGCCACTGCATTCAAATGATTAATCTGCCAAGGCATAAAGATCTGTCTAAGCATAAACCTTTGTAGATCCTGTGTCTTTGGGTGATTGGCAACTTATTGATGTTATCTACATAGTATTGGGGTTCAGGTAGCTGACATAGTCCAGAGGTATAAACAAATCAAGAACTGTAGTGGGAAGGAAGAATATTGTGTTTCACAAATAGTTACAGTTAAAATTGCAAGTCCCCTTTCAGACACAGGACCAGGGTTTGTATATTCAGCCCTGTGTGTGTGTGGAGGGGGGCTGTTCCAGTTGTATAAATTACCTGTTTATTCTCTATAAATTTTCAGTGTTGGAAGAATAAAATCCTTTTTGCCCCCAGAATTGCCAGTGAGCCTCCTTGAATTCTGTGTTTGAACCTTTCACTTCTGGAGAAATCAATGTATCTTCTTACTTCCGGTGCTGAATCTCACATCCTTATCAAAATCTTCCGAAAACTCTGCTAAAAAAAAATAGTTAAAAGTAACTTAAAATTTTAAATAAGGGTTGTGAATTACTGCAGCTCCTGGGGTGAAAGATCAGTGCTTCACCACTCGCGGGTCCGGCCCGGGGCTGGAGGCGCCCGCGGGGAGGAGCCCGAGGGATGCTCGGCGTGAGGCTCCGCTCGGCGCCGCCGGTGTTCGTTCCGGAGGTCATCGGCATGTGAGACAGAGTTCAAACACGCCTTTTAGACAGCCTGCTGCCCAAGCAGAGGTGTGTCTGTGCGTGGTGAAGTAGTAAAATGCGTGTTGTGCTTTGTAAAATAAGGGGGTATTAAAACAAAGCCTACTACAGCATAATAAATATCAAATGCGATGCCGCAGCAGTTGCATCTTTTGCTTTCCAGTGTTAAAATCTTCTCCATTTTTCTGGCTGTATCTTCCTACTGCTCGTCTTTTTACCAACCGTCTTAGGCACAGCATTGTGTAAATGATGGTATCAGTTCTCTTCCAGCACATCAGTTTAACCAGCTGACTTCCTTGGTCTTTACTTAGGGTAAAGTCCTTAAATAAACAGTTGCTGCTAGTATTGTGATGTTCATTTTGTTGCATGCAGGAAGAGTTTTTGTTAAAGTCCACAAGAAGCCCATTTTCCTCAGAGCTTTGACTTCAAGCAGGTTTTTTTGTTTGGTGTTCAGGCTGCAATTTCAGAGGGAAAAAGGTTTTTCCTTTTTTCATGTTTTCTGCTTTGCTAGAGTTAGACCAAGTTATTCCAGCAGGGAATAAACATTGCTCCCCAGGCACCCAATAACGTATTTTAGAGTTCAGGCTGCTGCAGGGTTCATTCGTTCAGAGCTGAAATGTCTTGATTTTGAAATATACCAGTTTGAAAACAGACATCCTGGTTTGGCTTTTGACAAGCAGGAATTCTAGGTCTTGCTGATCTTTTAAATAAAGTGAATACCAGAGTGGAAGCTGGTTGTTTCTTCCTGTGACTACTCTGTATCATCCTGTTTCCCAATCAGTTATAAACTTTGGTGGTCCATGCACTGTCCTGGAGATGCAGAATTGGGGTGCAGGTTTTTCATGATTCCCAAAGCATAATCTTGCCTGCTTATTCTACAATCACTTTATACAAAATTTTTTAAAGCATTAGAAAGAAAATAACCTAGACATTCATTCTGGTGTCAGTGACACTGATCAGGATATGCACTGAAAAATATTCATCTAAACTGACCTGAGCTCAGAATTAGGCCTGTCTGTTTGCACTGTGGGGAAGGGAATTGTTTCATCTGGGATGCTCACTCATGAAAGCATCTGGTCATCTGTGTAATGTAGTAATCACTTTACACAATGGGATTATAAACCATGTTTATAAACACGGTCTGTTTGTTTGTGTGATTTTGAGTCACAAGCCCTAAGCTGAAGCACTCACAGTTATGAGTGCATGACAAATGTTATATTAAGCTGTAGTTGTTGTCATCAGATACTGCCTCCACTTAGATTGCAGGAGGGTATGTGAATTTTCTTTTCCACCTCCTGGTCCACCTGACTTTTTGTACCCATTCAGAAGCAACCAAACACAGCAGCTAAAACAGGAAGCCTGCACACTTTACACAAGGACTCAATAAACTCTGCCAGCCTCACTCTGCACGTTGTAAGGCAGAGATGCCTTCAGCAAGGCATAACTGAGCTCTTCATTATTTAACATTTCTAACATGCTATGAACCCTTCCAAGCTGAGTAGAACATTCAGAAATGGACCTTCTGGAGCAGACCCAAGACTCATGTTTGGAAGTTTCCCACCTGAGCATGCTAAGTTTGCAGTCATGTATCTCATTTGCAAATCAAGTCTTTTACCCTGTAAAGACAATGGCAGAGAAGCATGCAATGAACAATAAAATTTTGCCAAAAATCTGCTGCACATCATGTTTTTAGGGATCTTTGGAAATTAATTTTCAATGTTTACTTGCACTGTTTTATTTCCCTAGGGCTGAATCACTGTCAGGAAAAGGAAAGGAGCTTTTGTAAATTCATTGCTCAAAAGAAAGACACTCCAAACTGTGTCATCTTGGGTATATAGCTGGAAGGAGAAAGGGAAGAGATGTGCAAGACTGACAATAACCTTCACATAGATTGTGTTATTCAGTCACATGAAGCTAAAACCAGGGCTGGAGATGTTGCCTATTTGCCAAGCAAAAGAGGGAAGATGGGGGTAATAGAAAACTTCCACCCGGTGCTCTGGATATACTGACTACAGCACCCACACAGCCTCATGCCACACACCCAGCCCACTGCACCCTTGAAGATTGAGGAGGCAGAAAAGCTGGGACAACAATTCTTATTATATGTGAATTTCTTTCAGAGATCATGGGAGGTCCTTGAGCCAAGAGAGGAGACATCAAGTAAGAAGGAGCAGTGTGAAGAGGAAGCAAACCCATTTACTCTTTTAGACAAGCTGATAAAAGAATATCAAATGCTAGGAATAGAAAAGGCAGGATTGAAAGAGATGCTCCTGGCAGCCCAGAGTTCAGGTAAGCGTGTGGTGGCAGGCAAGGCTCAAACCACCTCATTTCACACTACAGGCACCACACTTCAATATTACTGCTTTTGACTGCACTGGCAGACAAAATGGCTAATGCACACAAATAAACTACTTAAGCTGATGGAAAAAGTTCCGTGCATTGAAGAAAACTCATTACTCATTTCACAGTTGCACCAGCACCTGGAGTTGCTGAGGAGCACCCAGGTTTGGATTCCTGAGGTCAAGCGCTGAGTCTGATTTTCTACAGTGCTCTGCATTACAGCTCTGGGTGGGCTTAAAACCACCTACTAAAGAGTAGTACATTAGGAAAAAGACTGCCTATGTAGTGGAAGCTTGACTCAATCCACTTCGCAATTCTGATGATCATCCTCAGCCAACTGTGGCATCAAGGGAAGGTCCAAAATATTACCAGAAGTTATCGGGTCCCCTTTGGTTTTCTTCTCTGGCAGTAATGTTCAGACTATTTATGAAAAGAAATATCTATCATCTTGTAATTTAGGAACTGACTTTGAATCTCAGTTTTCCTCTTGTGCATAAATATTTGAATTCATCTTGGAAACTGGTTCAACAGCATCATTCAGCTGGCACTGACGGCTTCTGAAGTTCACTGTGAGGCTTGACAAAAACAGCATCAAGAGGATTAAATCAGTCTTGGAAGTGTAAATGACTGTGACATGATGACCTTAATGTTGGAAATAAATTTTGTGTGTGCTTGTATAAACATATGTAATATTTATACATATACAACTCACATATACAGCAGAGACTAATTTTCAGTGCCATAGTACACATCTTGACACAGTCCCTCCACATACAAGTTTTGCTGATTCTTTCTGCGAGAAAAAATTTCTCCCATACATGAGTTTAGAATTTTTATTGAATATAAAATGCTGAATTGAAATTGACATTTCTGTGCCACCTGCAGTGCAAGGATTTCTGGCAAGGACTATTAACCAATTTAATGCCGTACAGATTTAGCCATAAGAAGGAAAAATTTGAAGCTTTATGTAATGAAATTCAATGCTGCATTTAGAGGAGAGGAAAATTTATTTACTTGGCCCAGTGGGTCTTTTGAATGTTCTCCTGGAGAAAAAAAAAACAAGCCCACTTTTTCTTCAGATCCTGGTCAATTTATTTGTTAAAAAAAACTTTGTAGGATTTTTTTTCCTGTGCCTTTTTCAGTTTGGAGCACTGTGAAATGCCCAGGGAAGCCTCTCTCTGTGGCACTGCGTGGCAGAGCTTCCCTTGTTGTGGCAATGCTTGCTGGTGAAAGAAGGCATAGAAAAGCAGTGTGGATGGTTTTGGGTGGGCTCCACTGCCATCACTGCTCCTACCATGTGAGGAGCACCTCCAAGCACTGCTCCACCTCTAAGGCTGGGTGACAACCACCTTCCCTGTCATTACAAGGGCTTGCACATGACACTCCACTTTGATTTTCATTCATGTTTCCAGTTAAGTCCCTTGACAGGACAGCCTTAGAAATGAAACACAGCTGAAAGCAATTGCTTTTTGCTTAAATAAAGTCACTGTTCCTCCCAAATGTGGTCTGACTGGTTTTTGGTGGAAGTGATGATGGCGTGAAAAGCTTCATGGATTTCTTATTCTCAGGCATAAGAGCTGTCACCAAGTTCTCTCTCACACAGCTCATGTCACCTGATGACGCCACTCATGTGACTTCTGTCCAGGAGGAGGGGAATTGTGACTGCTTGAACCTGATGGGTCTGGCTGAGCAGGCAGAGGTGTGCAATCACCCCAGAGTACTGCCCCTGGCAACAGCTTTCAGTAAATCATGTGGTACTTCTATGTTAGCTAACATAAGCAAGCAATAATCTTAAAGCCCTGATAGACACAGTATCATTTGCAAGAATTTTCCACTATGTCAGAAATCTGGATACCAATTACCGCCCCCCCCAATTTACTTGGACAAATATTCCCTTTAAACTCTATTGTTTTCCAGTTGTAAGTCCTCACACCTGTATCCACACTGCAGCTGAAACATCTGTTCTCCAGCTTTGCAGCTAGAAGCTGGAGTCCCTCTGTCTCTCTCCTAAATGTGGTGCAAAAGGTCTCATGTATGCTTAGATTGGATCTGAGAGAATTCTGATTGTATTTCCTCTAAGATCTTTGCTCCAGGACTGTTGTGGCCATCATGAACAGATATCCAATCTACTCCTGATAGAGCAGTGACCTACTGCCAAAACCAGAAATAGTGTGCTAAGGACTGAGACATCCATATCTTAGTGAAAAGGAGAAGGGAAATTAATTTTGTTTAGGCCTTTTTCCTCTTTGTTGAGTCTGGGGTGTCCAGTGACAGAACCCAAGGGAAAGGCCTGAAGTTTGTGTCAATGGAAGTTTGGGTTGGATATGAGGAAAAGGTTTTTCACCCAGAGGGTGGTTGGGCACAGGAACAGACTCCCCAGGGAAGTGGTCACAACCCCAAGCCTTACAGAGTTCAAAAAGCATTTAGACAATGCTGTCAGACACATGGTGTGACTCTTGGAGATGGTGCTGTGCAGGGCCAGGAGTTGCACTCTATGATCCCTGTGGGTCCCTTCCAACTCTACATATTTTGTGGCTCTGTGATATGATTCCCTTGTCACATCCTTTAATTATGTGCTTTGGTCCTCAGGCTTAAAAATCTTAATTTCACTGAAACCTCCAGGTCACAATCTTCCTGTAGTCTGGGCTGAAACACTACATGGCAGAACGATGGACCAAGATAAATGGAAAGAGAAAATTGTATTTTTCAGGCTGTAGCGTGATGCCTGGAAAAACTATTTGACATCAAGGACTGCACAGCTGCTGCAGGAAAGTACTCTTGTGCCCAGAGAAATGTTCCCAAACTGCTGCTGGCCCTTGTTAAAACTGAATGGATTTCTGGCTCTGAGTAGAGTGAATATTTAGTGACAAGTGTTGCTGACAGCTTTTAGGTGTTACAGCCTTAGAGGGAGAAATAGTTCTGAGCAAATACTTAATCCACAGGCTAGATCCATCTTGTTGGATAACTGAAAGTGAAGGGGATTTATAAAGAAAAATGTTATGAGTCTGGAGGCCTTGAGGAGATGAAAAGGTGGCAGTATATTTTTTCTGTGAGCCTTTGGGGTCCTGTTCCTGACTTTGAGGACTTTGCTATTTGCTAGTTTCTTAAAAATTATTTTAATGAGCATAACTTTTTGTCTTACTTATGGTATGGTTATGCCATAATTACTAAGTCCTAGTATTTGTTTCTGTCCAGGGACAAAAGGAGTGGGTTTGGCTGGTAATTTGGCTGCTTAGAGGAAGATTACAGAACTATCAAACCTAGATTCTGACCACAGTTTCATTCTGCAATAAAATAAAATACAAAGTTGATTGGTGACTAAGCAGAGAAGATTTCCAATTATGTTCTCTTCCTTTAACTGCACTTATTTTTGACGAAAAAGTTTTCCCCATCATTATGGTTTCTGAGTAGCCCAGCCAGAGAAGTCTTTTTAGCTGTATTTTACCAACCATGTAATAGATACTGAAACCTTCAGCCAAGAGAGCCTGGCCTTTGTGGCCGTGGATATACTCACACAGGACACAGCCAGTTTCTGCTGAGTACCATAAACCCACAAAATGTTCAGTTTCCAAGGAAACTGAAAGCTCTGCTTTTTGACAAATGCACACAATTTATTACTCATTTCTACTACCACAGTACTTCACTACTATTTTTCCCAGCTAGAAGAATATGTGTTTTCCAAAACAAAGTGAATTGAGAAGCTGGCAGTTGCTGTAGGACAGAGCTTTGTCCAGGATCACCATGGTTTCACCCTAACAGTGTAAAACACTCACTCACTCACCTCCCCAGAAAAGGCACCTGATGAATGTGGTTCAGAGGTGACCCCCAGAGGAAGTCTGCCAGCTTGGTGGCCCCATGACCTTGGGCCACATTTTTAAGGGTAGGCAGATAAGGGTTCACTGAGACTTTGAAAAGCTCTTAGACACCTCTTTCACCTTGAAATCAACTCATTACTGCAGCTGCAGCCTGTCAAGGAAGTGAAGTGAGAGCTAACAGAAAAATCCCTTCCTCTGTTATACCAATGCGCAGCAAAGAAAAATATGGCACTTGTTCTTCCCACCTCTCACCACAGAAGTGCTTGATGCTGCAGGAAGTGCAGGGCTGGATGGCTTGAAAACCACTCTCTGCTAATGTTATCACCTCTGCTGAGACCTTCTGCTGAGCTTCCCGTGTCTGGGTGCCCCTGCTCAGGAGGACAAGGCAAAGAGACAGCATGAGATTTTACCTGCTGGCTCAGTGGCAGTGTGGGCAGCTCTCACTGGTTAGACTTACCAGCAGAAGCCAGGTTGGATGATGCACACTGTGTCCCCAAGGCAAACACCTGCACACAGGGTGGCATTTTAATGCCTGGTGTGTGGACAGTCAGGACTGACTGTGCAAATGTAGCTACCTAAAGACAACCATGGTAAGCACAAAGATGCTTTTTGCCCCCTCTGAAAGACTCACTTTTAGGTGTCATATTATGTCTGAAAGAAATGCTTCAGGCTGAAGTGAGACTTACTTCTATCCCCAGTGACAGTACAAAACAACACTTTCAGTAAGGACTTACATACTTCCCACATGCAGTGGGAAAGGGGAAACCATTAGCTGTCACAGGCTGCATCCTTGTTGGAGCCGCAAAAAGCTGCAGGGCTGCATTAAGGGCAGGCAGAGGAAAGCTGTGTTTGTAAAACTCAGGGTGAATGCTGTAGGCTCTGCTTGCCCTGAAGGATTGAATGGCAAATGCCTAACACACATTTTAGCCAACATCATTGCTGCAAGTTGAGGAAGCTAGAACTTGTATTTCAGGAGTGGATAGAATACTGAAAGGTTTGGAAGAGAGCTAAAGTTTTCAGTTAGATTAGAGCTGGACAGGCATTTGGCTTTAAGCTGAGGACAAATGAGAGCTAAAACCAGAAATTCAGGTTTTGAATTAGGTTTCTGATATCCCATAAGTAAGCCTGGTAGCTTCTCAAAGCGCAGTGACAGAAGTCAAACATTTATGTTGTTGTTGACTTTGCAAGATTGGCCAATCCTGGTCAATTCTGACCAAAGTAGGAGAGGGAGCACCCCCTAGAAACCCCCCAAGTCCCAAATCAACACAAGTGCATAGTTCAGATCCACATACTCAACAAAATGAGCTTGGTGGGGAATTTGTGTTTTGCATCTGGTCCATTCCTAGTCAGCATGGATTTGAATAGTATCAGTGACATACACTGAATTAATGCTGCTAGAAGTTTTCAAAGTTCTGCATTTCTGATGTAATTTTCTCCTTTCATTCTTGTTCTGTAAGCATCATTCAAGCTGTTTTCCCAAGAAACACCACTCAGCTGCATCTAATCTGTGGCTGATCCTGGACAGCATAGAAAAAAGTAGTTTAATTCTTCATCTCAGCAAAGGACCTGCCATCATTGCCAGTAAAGTAATGGCAATTGGCCATTAAAGAACATCCCTTTTAATATAAATTGATGATTTAAAAATTTTGGTATGATTTTCTGGGATTGAGGTTCTTTTAGTTTGTTAGAATCTGATTTTTCAATTAGATTAATTTTTTTTCTTTAAGCTTATACACAGTATTTAATAAATGTAGAACAGTGTTGAACACGATAAAGCCACGGGTGACCTGGCCTGATTTAATTAATGACTGACACTGCTAAAGAAGTAATTTGAACTAGGTGACCTTCAGTGGGCCTGAATTTTCCCATGATGTAAATAAATTTAGGAAATTGATGATAAGTCTGAAATCTGAACTCCCACATCCCACTAATGTCACCTCAGTGAAAAAATCTTGCATTCTCTTGTGGCATTGTTATCTTGCAGGAAAGAAAATAACTTTAAATTGCATGATTTCTGGTTTATTGTTTCAGTTTGTATTAACATCATTACTTTCAGGTGTGTTTCCCAATACCTTATATGATGACTGTATCCAGTTCAACTCAAGGCAATTGCCTCATGTGAATATGATTTTATACCAATAAAAAGGTACCTTTTGGACACTCACACATAACCATCTCAAGCTATTCTGAAGCCAAATCAAAGTGTTCATGTGGTTAGTGAAAATTATTTTGAATTAGCCACATCATTAGCTGTTCTGGAGACAGAGGAAATTTGAATTCTGGTGAGTTAAATGATTTGGCTGTGAGGAAATATTTGCTCAGGTTCAAAACTCTTGCTTTATCTCAGTCTATGATTTTGTTCCTATAGCTTTATTTGCCTATCAGGATACTGATTGACATTACTAAACCATGTTTAAAAAACCCCTTGTTCAGCAAAATCAACGTATTAAGGCTTGGAGCTGTCTGGGACACAAGCAAAATTTAGAAATGGCTGGAAATATATATCTTTTTCAAGGGCAGAAATCTTTAATGGCATAGCTTTATTTTTCTTAGAGAGTGTTCAACCAATTCTGTGCAAAACCATATGGTATCTAGTCCTCTCCTCTCTTTTCCATCACCATCTTTGAAATTCAAAGCAGATACAGTGTGAAACTGTTTGTTTATTTTTGGAAAACAGCTAGACTAGGAGAAATGTGCCACTATCATATGCATATTTGGGGTGGAAAAAAGTAATTAGAATTTATTTTTTTTCATTTTACATTACACTCAACATCAAAATACTATTCAGTTCTGCTCAGTACAGAAAATTTACCTTAGGAAGGTGTCTTTAACTGACTTAGATGATCTTGTAATTTCAACAGTTGCTGAAGGAATATAATTTGTGATCTAAGAAAAACAAAATCCTTTTTAGTGACTATAAGGAAGCTGAGGTTTTCCAACAGATCTGGTGGGTTTTTCTATGAAAACCAAAAAGCCCTCATACTTTAACATACCTAAATTGTGTAAAGTGTCAAAATTATCTATAAAAGCATGTGTGGAGTAACAAACTCTGGATGAAAAAGAAATCCTAAAAAAAGGCAGTGATCACAACAAAACACTTAAAAATTGTATTTAAACATTTGCTTTGAGTTTGGATCATTTTTTAAATACTTGCACCTGAGTTTTGGCATAGGAACTTCAGCTCAGGTTCTTCATGCCTGTTCCATTCTCAGTGGACCAAGCAATCCAGATTGTTTCCTGCCCTGAACATTGTGTTTTTGAGAAAAGGGGAATACAAGGGGATCTAGACTGGTGTCCCTGATAAGTACCACAGTAGTCCATGCAGGTACAGGCTATTTTTCAATTAACCTAAACCACAAGGCTGAGCACAAATGAAAATTTAAGGACTAAATGCCTTCTTAGTAGTAGACAAAAGTTATAGAAATATTAATATTACCTCTCCAGTTAATTTTCAGGAAGATTTTCTCTTCAGAGACACTTCTACAAAAAAAGTGCTGACTAGGTCTCTTTATGGGAGAGCAGCACAATCTGGCAATGCTTTTTTCCATCCCCTGACAGTTTTTACTCTTGTGCCAGCAACTGGGGTCACATAGATTTATCTGTGCTGGTTCTATGCCATCATGGCATTATAGATGTTAAAAGGCTAAATAAATACTTTGTAACAACCCCATCCTGTCATCTGAATAAATTGAGTTTGTAAGTGCATTTTGAATAATGAAATTGGCCAGAGCTGTGTTGTTTGAACCCTGCTGAAGAAGTCAGCTCCCTGCTGAAGAAGTCAGCTAGTATCATCACAAATGGAAATGGCTGATGAAACAAGCAGGAGAACAGAGATGACATTTCTGATTTTTTCTTTTATTTTTTTGGGTGAGGAAAAGAGAAGATGTTCTCCAGCTGTGTGGAAATAGAGTTCAAATTACAATCATTACCCCATTTTACACAAACCACTGGATTCTATGGTTAGGATTCAGATAATTAATGAAGAGCAAAGGGAAATTCCTATTTTTACTAAAGACATACTTCATTTTGCTAGATGGAGTTAGTTTATATTGCTGGGAAATGCAGCATACTCAATTTGTTCCTGTAAATTGGGGAAGATAAAATGCTTTGAAGCATTACAAGCTAAACTTTTTAGCAGGGCATTACTCTTAAACTCCCTTGGGAAAAAAAGAAAGAGAGAGAGACAGTTATGAAAATCTGGAATGCTTCTTATGAGTTCTGGTTGACACTGCAAAACTGATGTGCCATGAATGGGTGTTCGTAGCTGCCATCTGATCTTGGGGCTGCATACTCTGTGAGATTGTTGCATCTCCACATTTTCATTTTTGATGGAGGTTCATCTCTGGTTTTTGAAATTGAGGGACTTTGGCCTGAAAACACATTAATTTGGAGAATGGGCTTCCTGTCCAGGAGAAAGAAGAGGCATGAATAGTGCCTTGCTATGTAGTGACAGAGTTTAGAGGATCAGGGGCTGTGAGGAAATCACCCAGGGGAATCACAGACAAGCACCAATTGGCAGCATAGGCACTTTTTTGGAAGAGAGGACAGGTTCGGAAAGGTTCGGAGAGGAGAGGTTCGGAGAGGAGAGGTTCGGAGAGGTTCGGAGAGGTTCAGAGAGGAGAGGAGAGGTTCAGAGAGGAGAGGAGAGGAGAGGAATTATTTCAGTTGGAAGGGATCTACATTGGTCATCTAGTCCTTTCCCATAGGAGAGCCCGAGGTGATCACCCATCCCCAGCCTGCAGAACAGCAGTGGATGAAGAGTTGCATCAGGCCAATCTTGTTCAATATCCCATCATTTAAAAAGAACTCAGAAAAAATGCAAAACCATGAGGAGGATATAATACTTTCCCACAATACTTGGAGTTCCAGAAGTAACCTGCATTGCCTCAGGGCAATTCCTTCCTCTGGAAATCTGCTGTGTTCTGATGCATCTTGGGCACGTACATAGGCTGCTTGTTATTTTTTATTTAGACATGCATTTTATTTCAGTATGCAGACTCACTGTGTAAAGTCATGGTCCCTGACCCATGGCAAGTTATTTACATGGCCTCTGTCATTGCTTGCAGAGACAGGAAGTAAAGAAGGGAATTCTGAAATTTGAAAAGGATTTCTCAGGGAAACTTGTAGGGGGAGGAGGCGCCTGCAGCATGTTACATGGTCAGGACAAAAAGTGTTACTCAAGAGCTGTGGGAGTTTGAAAGGAGACCTGGTCAGCAGTATCTGCCACAACTAGGATTAAACATGTTTCCAACTTCCCCAGAGCTGCTCAGTATGTTTTCTTTCACCACCACGCCACTCTACAGAGATGACTGGAAGTGGAGCTCCAACCAGGGATTTCCTCAGGCTACTGAGTGGTCCAAGAGGTCAGCACCAGTGCTAGGAATATGATGGTCCTTGGCTGGCAATCTGCAGAAAGCTACCAGGATGTTCGAAGTCATTAAAAGAGCAGGGCAGAATTACAGGTATTCAGGCTAAGGAAATGTGCTCTCACTGTGCTGGGGTATATTCACAGCTGCCAGTGAAGTGGGAGAATATTTCATTCCCTGTCCATCCAGGTAATGGGAAGGTAGTGGAAAGCATTAAAACATTTTCAGAGCACTTAGACTAAGGTTTGCACATAGTGGTCAAAGTAGTCCTTTTCAAGGTACTATCAATTACATTGCCTTTGGAGGAGGCAGTGGCATTCCTACCAAGCAGATTTCTGCCCTGCACTGCTTTGGCTGTGTCTGACCAGTGAATCAGGTTTTGTGCATAGTCTCATGAACTGCAGTTTCTTGCCCATATGAAGATTTGAGAAAGGTTGAGCGTTGTTAAAATTCAGGGTGCACTAGGCTTTATCAAAAGTTAAAATATTTATCAAACCACAGCCCATCAATAATAGCAGCAGGCAGTGCTGTGGACTTAGCTCAGTTTCAGATAATAGCAATGTTGCCACCAAATTAACTTGGAAGATAGATGGAAATGAGAATATGATTAATCATTGTTAGCCTTGCTTGGCTGATGTGTGTTTGCGTTTTAGGTAATGTATATGCATGATTTTTTTTGAATGCACAAATATCTATTATGCATGTACTGCCACACAATTTCTTTCAGATTTAGTTAAATAGAGTGAATCATTCTGAGAGGAGTCAGGCAGTTTGAATACTTTGCATTGCTGTCACAGACGAACAGAACTCAGTATCCCCACACATCATGTGCATGCAATTTTTAGCAGTATTCATTTCTACCATCAAAAGCACATGATAGGTGTTTTAAATCACTGACATATTATGAAGATTCCTTGTACTTTTCCTTATGTCTAATCACATAGCTTTTCCAGGGAAGTGAATGTGAAAGGAAGGCAAGAGTAGTATTTTGTGATACCTTGATTCTTCAGGATAAATACCGTTGTTCTGATAAAGATCTGCACAATTGTTGTGGTTTAACCCCAGCTGGCAACTAAGCTCCAAACAGCCACTGGCTCACTCCCTCTCTGTGGGATGGGGGAGAAAATCAGAAGGGTAAAAGTGAGAGAACTCCTGAGTTGAGATGAATATGGAAAGCAAAATCCTTACACACAAGCTAGAAAAAACAAGGAAGAGTGCATTCACCACCTCCCATGGGTAGGCAGGTGTTCAGCATCCCCAGGAAACCTGGGCTCTGTCACATGTACAGGTGACTGGGGAAGAGAAGTGCCAACACTCTGAGCGTCCCCCCTTCATCCTTCTTTGCCCAGCTCTATGTGCTGAGCATGATGCCACACGGTCTGGGATATCCCTCTGGTCACATGGGATCACCTGTCTCAGCTGTGTCCCCTCCCCGGTCCTTGTGCAGCCCCAACCCCTCACTGGTGGGTGGGGTGAGAATCTGAACAGGCCTTGGCTCCGTGCAAGCCCTGCTCAGCAAGAACAGACATCCCTCTGTTACATCAGCACAAATCCAAAAGATAGCTCCATACAGCCACCNCCATGGGTAGGCAGGTGTTCAGCATCCCCAGGAAACCTGGGCTCTGTCACATGTACAGGTGACTGGGGAAGAGAAGTGCCAACACTCTGAGCGTCCCCCCTTCATCCTTCTTTGCCCAGCTCTATGTGCTGAGCATGATGCCACACGGTCTGGGATATCCCTCTGGTCACATGGGATCACCTGTCTCAGCTGTGTCCCCTCCCCGGTCCTTGTGCAGCCCCAACCCCTCACTGGTGGGTGGGGTGAGAATCTGAACAGGCCTTGGCTCCGTGCAAGCCCTGCTCAGCAAGAACAGACATCCCTCTGTTACATCAGCACAAATCCAAAAGATAGCTCCATACAGCCACCGTGAAGAAAGTTAACTCTGCCCCAGAGAAAAACAACAACAATCAATGGCAAAAAAAGAGAAAGCTGCTTTTTCATGCTTGCAACAGGCTGGCTATGAATTCAAACTTGCATGATTATCCATTTCTTTTGGAGTCCTAACATCACCCTTGGCAGGGTAGATATATAAATATGTATTTGAAAATAAATGTTTCCATGGGGCTGCAGCATATGAGAGTTTTGAAGACAAGAAAATTTTGTAGAGGTGAAAGATATGAGAAGCTGCTTCAGGGCATTGTGGCTTCCACTTATACAGCCTAGAGATTTTTTTCCAGCTGTCTGGATTTGATGTGTATCTTCTCTTTTGAATAACATTGTAGGCAAACTGGCTCTGATCTTCATATTACCAGTTAGCAAAAGCCTTTGAACAGTTCCAAGGTGCTGTGTAGCTGATCATCCAGCCTTCTGGTGGAAAGATAAAAGACTTTGGTGGGGCTTATCAGAGTTCTGTTTCAGATACCTAAAAGCTTACTCTACCTCCCACAGGTCAAAATTTTAGAAGAAAAATTATTTGATGCAACGCTCTCTTGTTTAGAGGGAAAGGATCATATATTTCAAGAGAATCTCACAGAATGTCTGAAAAACATATTTCAACTGAAGATTTAGACTCATCTAGGCAAATGAAAACTTGAATCACTGAAACTACCATTTTTTGAATTAAAGTTCATTTGCTATTGGAATATCCAGGTTTTAAGATTTTGTTTATTGGATGAAAAAGTGACATTTTCTATGAAAAAGAAATTATTCTACTGAAAACTCAGGTTTAGGCTGTTCAGGGACTAGTTTTTTTATCAGATACATCTGATAAAATGTACATTTTATTACATTTGTATGATCCCTCATGCCCAAACCAATATTTTCAAAGTGGGCCCCAGCCTTTGGCTATCTCAGGTAGAGCCATACCACCAGCTCCTGCAGTCACAGCAGTAAGACTGAAGATATGAACACTAGAGACAGCTTTGTTCTCTCATTTTCTGTCGCAGAACACTCCACTTCCTTGGCAACGACCCTAAGGCTTTGAAACTTATTGCTGCCTTCCTGAGCTTCAGCTGGGATACTCGTGAGCAGAACCACATCATAACCAGCAAGACAGGAACTCAGAAACGCTGAGCTGTTTCATCAGCCCTGAATCTTTATTGCAATCCAACAGTTTCTCCCCACCCAAGCTATAAAACTGTTTCCCAATTCTCTCCTCCAAGAGATGGAGAATTAAGTATTGTCTGGAGTTCCTGACAAGATCAGTTATGATTTTTAATATCCTTCTTCTGTTAAATTTCCACTTTCTGGGTGGAGGCATGAGGAGTGTATATTCTTGAGTAAGTTTATATGCATGTTACTGTTCTTCAGCCTGTACAATTGTATGTTTCCATATGTGCTTTCCTTCCCCTGATGCTAATGGAAGCTGTGTGGAAGTGTCCTTGTGGAAGAATGTTTTAGAGAAGGGAATATTCAGCTAGGCTGGGTCCTCCTGTTAACACTTTTATTGCATTTCTAGAAGAAACCTTCCTTAGTATGAGAAACAATGAGAAAATCAACTTGCTTGATGACCTAATCCAAAACTGGTTATAGAGTGTATACCCACTGGATAGGACCAGAAATACCTCATGTTTCTAAATCTGCAGGACCCATTTGTTTTACTCTTATTGTATTTAATGTAGCTAATGTTAAAAGGGAGCTTGCCCAACAGAGCTCAACATCGTGTGCTGGATCTGGTCATAGACATGATGATGGATGGAAACCCCTCATCCTTAAAAATCAGTGATTGTATTAAAGAGATTAATCCAATGGCAGACTTAAATTTCAGGTTCACTGCTGCAATTTAATATTGACAGTAAATCCATTCTCTTCTGTTTGCAGTTTTTTAAAGTTGCATTATTTAATTCAAGTAGCAGCAAATACCATACAGACAGACAAAATATATTTCTGTCATAGTTTCTTGAACTGAGTCTATAGTTGTTACTACCACTGGTGCTAGAAATTTTTCCATTTTGGACCAGTATCATTTCTCTATGTTAAAGTTGTTTAGGATCTGGAGACTAAAAAAAAGGAGACATAGGACATCAGGGAGTTATGTCATCAGGAAGCTGTGAAATGGAACAGGTTTTTGTGAACACTCAATGGTCAATATGAAATAATAGAACTTCAGATGTGGTTTTAAAGAGATGAAAATCTTTACACTAAGCAATTAAAAGAATGTGGGCTAGGAGAACACTTACTTCATGACTGTATTGTCAGCAGAAACACAATTTTCTGTAGTCATTTGAAAGTACAGGCAATTATAATTACATGCCAGAGAAAACTGCAGGCTGGCTGGCTCAGCAGCAGCATTGCTGTAGTGGTGGAGTTTTGACAGCAGGAAAATGCATCATGATAGAGCACCTGAAGCTCTCCAGGGAGCAGAGGCAGAAGAGGAGGATGCTGCTGGTACAGGCTGTGGTGTGGGCAAACTTTGCAGGCAGCACAGCAGCAGCTTTATCTCAGCACACCAGTGTGAGGCTGGTGCTGCTCATCATCCCTGCTTCCTCACAAGCATATGGAGCTCAGCAAGCAGGTTGTGAAGCAATGTGGTGGTCTTTGATTAACCTGTGCCAAGTGCAGTGCCCGAGGGGCAGAGTTTGGAATCAGGACATACCCTGTAACTTTCACTCAGATAAGATTCCATCCAGCCTCCTGTCTTTGGCTTTCTACATCCACTTCACTTCATACTCCACTTCTACTGCTGTCATAGTGAGGTAGAGGCCAGCAATACACATGGCTTTCTTGCACAAAACATGCATCAGACTTGGCTGCTTCCCTGCTCTCCCATTGGGGTTTGGCACTGGCTTCCAAAGGCTCATCAGCTGGGATCCTGACTCCCATAATGAACCTTGCTTTTGGTAAGCCTTTTATGCCAGAATAGGGTGGGACTTGTTGTATGCTGAAGTCTTATACTGTGGGGAACAGCAACCATTTGGGGAACCATAGCTCTGCTCCTCTGCCCCACAAAGCCAGCCAAACCCTCCTGGATCTGCCCCTGGCTTGCTCATGTCACCTGTGTGCACAAAGCAGTATATTCCCTGTGCATTGTTTACACTTTGAACTCCTCTTCACGTTCAGAACCTCTCTTCTTTCATTTCTTCTTTGCCCAAATTCAAACACATTTTTTAGTCACTTCTGTTTTCCTTTTCTCTTCTTATACAGGGAACTCCTTTGCCTCATAGCTACCACTTTTTAAATCGTATCTTTCCCTTCTTTCCGTACCTTTTCTTTTCTTTTTTTGAATGAATATTTTTCTTTTAATTAAATCACCAGGAGGCATATTTAGAACCCCCAGGGTTCACTTTGAACTATGAAAAGGAAAAGGCTTACTCTGTGCTATAAACAAAATGTTAATTTGAATTAATTGAAGGAAATGCTCTGCCTCTGATAGATTTGTTCCTTAAATGCTCTGCCTATGATAGACTTGTTTCTGAAAAATCAATAATTTCGGCCAGAAAAGTAAACATTATGGCCCTGAATGTTGCTTCTGGTCCTACCAGTGTCAGCCTGGAGCAGCTCTGCAGATATGAGCTGAATTGATCTCATTTGATATTGGTTCAGCCAAAAGTAATCTCTGGGTGGAAAGCACTGTGGGAAAAGAGCATTTTCTGTGTTGAGTCTGAACATTTTATAGCACTTTATGTGCTCTTCCCCACCTTCCGTACCTTGTTTTCCAGAGGAATTGTTTCCGTCATAGCTGAAACATGGTGATAACAGGGGTGAGAAGCTGGGATTCAGGAGCCCATTGGCTGAGGAAGGGGCTGTAGTAGTGGGAGGAAAAGACTGGTGGCTATTAAGAGCTCACCTGGAACAGGTGGGGAAGTTTCCCTTGGCCAGGAGAAGCCCGTGGGGAGGGAAGGGGCAGGGGCATGTGCCAGTGTCTCTGAAGTCCCTTGGCTCCCTAAAGTATTGGCCTAGGATAACTCTGGCAGGTGTGCCTCTGGCTTGTGGTCCAACCTCCCTTCTGCACTTTGAAATAGGAGGAATAAATAACTTCTTCTGCTTTATCCTTCCTTCTTGTGAATGTTGAATCCTTGGTATAGGGATCTTCATGATTGTGTGGAAGAAGGGAAAAAAGAGTGAAAAATGCTGAGGGAGAGGAAGAAAATAGTCCTTGGAAGATCTGCTGTCTGAAAGGTAAGGACTCTTCCAAGCTTCATTACACCTTTATTCCCCTCTACCCTGCACCTGTTTTGACAATTATTGGTGATCTTTTTGTTCTTCTCTTATGTGAGTAGCCCTGCAAAAGAGGGACAATCACACACACCTTTATATTGCCTGCTAATCCAAAATTGAAGCAAATGCTGCAAAAATTGCATTTGACCAATAAATTTCAGAGGCACACACAGAGAAAGCATAACAATACAGAGCTAGAGATAAGCGGAGTTATCACAGATATACAACAAGTATTACCTTGAATGATATTATTATTTAGTATTTCCCACAATGGGTGATAAAAAGCCACTCTCCACTGGATATCAGCTCATTCAAAGGTTCATGAAATTAGTCACATTAAGATGGGTGGCTCTTAAAGACACATTTCCAGATTCCTGTTGGAAGCATGTATTGAAGATGCATGACAGGCCATTTCACTTACCCTCACTGTCCTTCTAAAAGTTTCTGCTGACAATTTCCAAGAGGCACTTGGCAAAATAACCTGTTGGTTTAACCCATGACCAAATGCATGGTCTTGCTCATAGTTGTGTATTTCCCAGGAAAACAAGAATCCTAAGGTTCAGTTTACTGCATAACATCACAAGATTTCTTGACTGCACAAGGCAAATAAGAAAAAAAATATTTTAACTAGTTTCTTAATAATTAAAAGGAATAAATTGTTCTGCCTTTGGCTCTTTCCTAAGAGTCTGGCACTTAACATATTTATCAGTTCTATTCCCAGTCCATACAGGTTCTTATGAGTATCCTGCCCTTTCCAATAACATTTTTCATAAATTCCATGAGAATCAAATCGCTCTTGGGCAGTGTCTACCCTCAAGCCATGCCTTCTGACATAAAAATAGCATTAAAAATTCCCCAAAGCAGGAGTCCTATAATGCCAACAAAGTGATTGGGAGGTTAAAAACGACCACAAGTTTTACATATAACAAAAGCAGAAAAATGCATAGGTTTTGGAGTGTGTGAGAAAATTTTGAGTGAAATTGCTTGTTTCCACTGAAATAGAATTGCAGTGATGAGTTTTCAGATTTTCTACGAGTTCAAGATAAGAAAGTCTTAAATATTATCCAACCCTAATAGAGGAAAAACTACTTAAGCTGATCAGTCTTTACAAGGCACTTATTTTTTCTGTGCGTGAGGTGATTTTTAACAGGGATTTGAAGAAATGTTATTAGAGTCTTCTCTCCCTGGAATTAGAAAACTATGGGGTCTGAAAATAAATACCTGACTTAAAATTTTGATCACAGATTCAGAAAACTATTAGAAAAATAGATTTGTGGAACAGTGTTATTAATATTGAAATCACTAATACCTCTAAGAGTTATAATTCCTCTCTGCTAACAGGACTCTTAGAGAGATTTATTTTCTCCCACTGAATAATATGAGTCTCAAATCTAAAGAGTGATTACTTTGGCAGTGAATTTCTAAAGTCTAGCAGTCAGGAGAAAGTACCTGCTTTTATGGAATTGCCCTTTGAAATATAAAGTTCAACTCTGCATTAATGAATCTGTGCACACTTTTGCCGGTGTATGCTACTGGTGTTTTGTAGTGTCTTAGAAGGATCATATATTTCTATTTACTTGACAGTTTGGGGTTTTTTTGTGTTACACTCTTCTTTTTAATTACAAAAAAAGAGAGGAGGTGTCCTTCATGCTGTGCAGACAGCTGTTGACATGCTGATGTCTTATTATTCCTCCAGGAGAAGTACCTGAAGCCTCTAATTGACTTTGAGAACTCAATGAGGTACCCAACATCACTGCTAGCTCCCAGGAAGCTCTACAATGTGGTAAAAATAACCCAGGAGCCAAAATCCCACCAAGAAATTAACCCCCTGACCTCATCAAGAAATTAATCCCCTGAAAGTTCAGCACAGAAGAGCTGGCCAAGGCTTCCACGGAGAAATAAGTGCCTGTGGATGTAGGAGTCTTCTCCTGTGAGCCCTGTTGATCTGCTTTGGAGATGGGATTTTCCCAGCCCCGTGAGCCTGACTCTTCTGCTGTGCAGCTGAATACCTGACCTGGTGCCTAGAACTCCTGTTGATCTGCACCAATCAGAGACAAACATCTTGCTTCAGTTTGTGTCCCAAAACATGTATAGAAATAGCTTTTGAATAAAGGAGCCCCTTTTCCAGTGTACAGCTTTTCCCTGGACTGAAATTTCTAATGATTTTTTCCAGATTTTTCTTACTCTTCACTGATTTGGTCTTTTTGGTTTGGCTTTTTATTTTCCTTTGGTTTTTTTGGGTTTTTTTAGGTGACTCAAAGCACCATCCAGCCTCTTGTTTCTTTCAGTAACTGTCTCCCGCATTTATGCTGCATGGATTTGAAGAATGTTCCTTTGTTCCCTTTTTAATCTTCACCTCTCTTTCTCTTTTCTCTCTTTCCCTCTCTTTTTAGCTCACTGGTTCTCAGGCTGATTATCTCCTTCAAAAAACTCAGGCTTCAAATCTCTCTCCCACAGATTCCTTATCATGTGTCAGAGCATTATAGATTAGATTGGTCCAGTAACCCAGTGAAGCTGTTGCATGTTTGGAAAATTAACACTTCTTTACTGTACTTGATTAAGAAGTCCCCAAACCCTTAGCTGAATCCTGACACCTGGACTTAGTCTGAAATGCAGTAAATGAGTTTATTTGTGTGATTGCAGCAAGAGATCCTGTAACATGACAGAAAGGATGTGGGCAGGTATTGTTCATTCATGCTGGTGTTCCTGAGGTGCCTTTTTGGCTGATGATGTGCCAAATTGTCCTGTCTTTATCTTAGTTTCCCAAACCCATTTTCTGTCTTAAATTCAGCTTCACTAATGATCACCACAGTTTCAGTGCCAAGCCAGATACAGTTGGCTACTTATTTTAACCACAGGGTCATCTAAATATTGCTCTGAGCTATTCAACATACAGCAGAGGTTCTTCAGATCTGCTCTCATCCGTGCAGGTGCAGAAGGCAGCTAACTATTACCATCTGGTCTCTGGAACTGCTTTTGCAGGGGCAGCCAGAAAACAGACACCTGTTTGGAACAGGATCGCAAAATAAATCATAGCTAAATTATGTTGCAAGAAGGGCATGAGGGAACAAAAACTGAGAGAGGAAATGGACAACTCATTCCTTACCTGCAGGAAAAAACCAAAAACAAAACCAAAAAAACAAGTAGGGTAAGAGGGACAAAGCTGTTGGGGTTGTAAATTACATGTACAGTGAGGAAATGGGAAACCCATTTGTAAATTTAGTTCAAGGAAGGGCAGATGCTGCTGCTGCACTTTCTGTCAGATCCTTTGCCAGTTTATGTTATCTATCAGGGTAGTGCTGTTTGTTCAACTCCATGAGTAAGTCTACCTCGGGCTATCAGCTTTTCATAGAGAGTTGTGTCTGGTTTTGTTCCTGATTTTGGGTTCATGTAATCATGAAAGAGTTTGGATTGGAAGGGACCTTAAAGGTCATCTAGTTCCAACTGCCCTGCCATGGACAGGGACACCTTCCACTAGACCAGGTTATCCAGAGGCCCTTGAATACTTTCAGGGATGGGGTATCCACCATTTCTCTGGGTAACCTGTTCCAGTGCCTCACCACCTTCACAGTAAAGAATTTCTTCCTAATATCTGTCTAAACCTACCCTCTTTGAGTTTAAAGCCTTACCCCTTTATCTTAGCACGATATGCCTGTGTAAAAAGTCCCTCTTTCCTTTTTTATAGGCCTTATTTAGGTCCTGGAAGGCTGCTACAAAGTGTCCCCAGCACCTTCTCTTCTCCTGGTGGAACAGCCCTGTCCTCACAGGAGAGGTGTTCCAGCCCTCAATTTATATTCATGGCCCTCCTCTGGACTCACTCTAACAGGGTTCCCAATCTGCTGCCGTTGTCAATTCTGCTGAGTGACTTCTGCCACCTTTTTCACTCTTGCAGGAACAGGCCTCTTACAAGTGCAGGGTGTCCTCTCAACTCCACTGCTGACTTCAGGCAGCACAAGAACAAAAATGTGCCTGTACAATAACAAACCAGATTTGCTTCCAGTTCATTCCTGGCAGCTACATGAAAGTGAACTAAAATTACTCATAATTCGGACCCCACCATTTACTTATAATTAGGGCCCCTGGCACCTTGACTGTAAGATTTTTCAAGATTTAAATATTGGTAATATAGTCCTTGTTTATCAGCTTTTATCTGCTCGGATTCTGAACACCACATAAACATTTTTTTACTTTTAAATACATTCTCACAATGGCAAGTTTGTGAAAGCGGATCATGGGCTTCAGGCAAAGTGTTGTCCTAATACTGCCTCAGAAGCAATTTCTTCTTTCCTGCCTTTGTGCTGTAAATCATGCTCCATCTTTTCAGTCATCATTACATCTTTGATTTTCTAAAATGAAAGTGAAACAGTTTTTTCTCCAAGACACTGTGTCATTATGTTCTGTAAAGTGTACAGAGCAGATGTGTTCCTCTATCTGTGTGACCTTATCCTTGCATTTGACTTCTGCTTGTTGACATAGATTTTAATTGCAGATCCTTCTTCCAGCAAGCAGTGATAAATCTTCAAAGGAATGTAACTATAGCCCTAAATTACAATGCATGGGTGTGTGTTTAATACCTCAGGTTACCCACTAGCTCAGGATAGTAGGTGATCCAGGAGAGGAAGTCTCTAACAGAGCAGCAAGGTTATTTTGAGCAAGTATCCTTGCGTGTGCTGTTCCTTTGGTTTGGAAGACACAACATTATGCAGTAATTTAGGCTTGATTTCATAAATAACAGCCTTGGCTTCCAGTCTGATTCAGTCTTTCTTTGCTTCACATTTTCCAGGCATTTCCTGCCAAGCTACATTTTTTCTTCCTTAGCAGATTGCTCTCTGCTATCTCCTGGTTTCTCTTACACCAAGTCCCTTTAGGCACAGTATCACATCTTTTGAGCTGTGCTTTCCTGTGAGCTGAATGGAAACTGCAGTTCGAGGAACTGGTAATTTGGCAGGACCTTGCTCATGCCATGAATCAAACTGACAATAAATCACTAACTATTATTTGGTATGGCTAGAACTGAAATGAATATTGTATTTGGAAGAGTCCTTTTTTCCTTCTATCCTGAGAAGCCACATGTTTGTATTTTTCTGTCCAAAAATGAGGACCAGCAATATTATTCCTGGGTATAGGAAATTAAAACAACTTTTCATCTGTGTTATAAATATTATTTGTTTAAGCTAATGTTTTCATAATGCTTTTTTGTTGTCTCACAACCTACTAGTTTCCTAAAGGGGTGTTTCAGTTAGTTCATTCTAATATATTAATCCTGCAAAAAGAGAAAAATTGGAAGAGGAAAAGTGATTGTCTTTCTCATTAGCAATGTAACACTGGCATCTAGCTTTTTGGGGGTTTTTGTAAGACTTACTACAAAGCTGCCTGTGGTTTGATGATAATACAGAAAAATTGTGTTTATGGATATATTACTTCTACAGTACCTCTAATAATGAGATGCCATAAAGCCCACATGCAGAATTCATTAACTCATAAAGCAAATAAAAAAATAAACCTAGACCAAACAAATTGGGCCAAGCTTCTACATCTTGAAGGTGAAGCAGGAATGACTTAATGCCTCCTGGATGAGGAAGCCCTATTGGGTAAGAAAAGGGAGTATGTCCATCTGCCAGAGCTAGAAAAGGAGGAAAAAAAAATCCAAAGTTCCTATTCAGTCTGTTTTCAAGCCTGCTGGCTTCCTGATGCTGTGGGTTAGATGTGGGAGTCTGAGCCAACTGAGTTGAAACTTGACCCTAGAAAATGAAAAAAGATTTGCTGGTGAACTACAAATCCAGGTTTGCTGTGCTGCTGAGACATCTCTCTGTTATCAGTCTTGGACCTCAGGGCAGCTGTGTATCCAGACAACGTGTTGTCTGGGTCGGCATCAGCAGCCTGGGTATCCAGGTCAGGAAATGAAGTAATTTCACATATTAAAGCTCTCTGAGAACCCTGGTAGCCTGCCATGGCCCATCCTAAGGGATTACCCAGAATCACCACATTTCACCAGTCAAATAGCACTGTAGATCAGCAGTGACTTCTGGCTTGGCACTGGCTGATAATGACAAACAGAAAGAGGGTTATACAGCAAGACTTGGTTCCAAGTTTGGGAAATATTCAAAACCACATTTGGATTGTCAGGAGTATGGTGTAGAAATGCATTGTCTTCATGACTGGTTGTGTGAATGTTATTTTTGGTAACAGGTATCATCATTTATGGCACTGTGGAACATTAGGTGTGCAGATGGCTGCCAAGTGATAAAGTGGCAGTGTTATCAGTTTGTGTTAGCTCAGCACTCAGAAACTCAAGATCTTAACAGCACTGTGCAATGTGTTCAAGTGCTCATTTGTCCCACAAACTCTGCCAAGACACCCCTCTCTCACATCCCTGTGAGAAACGATGATTCGAGTTGCACAGGTGTTTGGGATATGGAGAAGTTAATATTTGGGGGATACAAATTGAACATTGCTCCTTGTGCTCAGGGGACAGTTTGAATCTACACACAAAAACTGTATTAAAAAGAGACAGGAGAACTATTAGACTTTGCAAGGAAAGACTTACAGGCTGCATGAAATTATGTTTTTGGCACCAATTTAATTTCAAAGGTCGTCTTTAGTTCTATCCCAGAAACAGACTTGGTAAAGTCAATTCTGTTTTCCCAACCAAGCCCAGTGGAGTCACTGGAGAATTTCTTTAGAGCTCTCTTCACTCTGTGAGAAATAAATGAGTTCTGTTTGCAAAGACTGCAAATACCTCAAACTCCCTGCTGTAGAAGATTAATAAATAACTATTTTTATACAGAAAGCTCTCAGGTAAATAGAGCTTTTGTGAGAAAAACTTGAAGATCTGTTCTTTTATTATTGGCTTTGTATTATCCAAAATCTGGCCTCATCAATTCCTGTTGCACAGAAATGGCAAAACACTTGAGAGCATTGAGCAATCATTTCACTGAGCTGTTTCACTGGGCTAAGATTGTGTGGGATGCTCCCCTCTCTACAGCAAAGCCCCTGGGGTTTACTGGTGTCACATGGGCTTTTCCCAGTTAACCAGCTTACCTGTGCCAGCTGTCTTTGCCAGCAGTACCAGAACACATGCAGGATTAGCTGTGGTGTCACCCTTGTCTGAGCGAGGGGAAGGTTTAATTGAAGTTTCTTCTATGCACCCCTGTGTTATGAGATATGAGTCAAACTTTAGGTGTTCTCTAGTTTTTCAGAGAAAGGCATTTTCTGTCTCCACTAGTCATATTTATTTTTTTGCCTTTCTAAGCCCCAAGCTCTGTAAAGCTGGCCCAGCTTCTTTATGCAAATGCAATAAAAACATTCAAAAAATATCCCCTGAAACACAAATCACTAGGTTGTATTAGAATGGATTCTTGTACTCAAACACAATTCTCACTTAAATGAAGAAACTGGGACAAACATTTACTCTGTAATAAGTTTTCTTTTTTTAAAAAAGGGAATCAAAGGAGTTCTTTGAAAAATAACTGAATATAGACTTAACCAGGAGCTCAGACTGGTTTTAGGAGAAGAAACATCTACTGGTTTTGGAAAGTAAAATATATTTATAGCTGTCTAAAATACATAACAAAATATTTTGGTGTCCTTGGAAAATACGTAGCATACACTTGGGGTTTTTTGGAGCGAGAGAATAAAATATTCACTTTTAGTTAACTTGAGAAAAGTCAAGCCCTTAATTCTTGTTTCCTGCTGGCAGCTCTTTGTCATGCTGTGTTATGGACGAATGCAAAATGGTGAGTCAGATTTTGTAAATGAGGGGTGAAAAATATGGGAATTATATTTTTAGAGAAAGAGAAAACTGAGAAATAGAGACCGTTTGAAACAAACCTGCTTTCAAAAGTAGTGGCTGTAAAAAAAAAATGAAGTTAGCACAGATTCTGTGTGTCAGGCCTACAAAACTGAAAGTCTGAGAGGAAGTTTTCTTATCCTGATATAGATCAGCCTGGAAAAAATACTTCTTGACTCCAGGGACTGTTAAAAATTGTTCTCTCTCATCAACATGCATAGTTTATTTAATCTGGATTGTCTCGATTAGATTGTGATCTGGGATATTAGCTGTTCATACTCATTGAAAAAGAAAATCTTATTTAGTTTTGCAATTTGAAAATGATTGGCACACTCAAAAGTTGTTAGTAACTAAGACAATAAAGCTAACAAAAACTATGGATATTAATAAAATTCCTAAAAATATACTTAAATAATTGATGTAAGTACAATAAATATATGAGATAAATCCATTTTTCTGTGTATATATATATATAGTACAGTTGTTGATTTTTGTTTATTAAATAGATTTAACTGCTGTTTAGTGAACTGAGGCCTTTAGTCCCTGTTGCCACATATTTCAGAATTTTGGAGTTAGTGTATCTCACCTTCCAGTATCTTGTTTTCATTGTTAGATAGGGATAGGAATACAAGTTGTCTTTGCCCTTTTTTTTCTGGATGTCATATCATGTAGCTATAGCACCAGTCAAAACTAAATAGCTGAAACAAAGACAACTGCTGGAAAGGAAAGCTGTTTTTGAAAAACACTGAACACTGTATCACCTTGATAATGCTTTTGTTTCAGGTTCTAAGCTTGGCCCTTCACCAGTTTGATGCCTTCTGAAATTTTGACTGAATCTTTGGATATTTTCAATATAATTTTTCTCCAAGTATTTTCAATCTGTCGTAGAAAGATCACATATAATATCAAAACTAATTTGCATTAAATCTGTGTTAAAGGAAAAAGTGAGGTTTTGGCTTTATGGAATTTTTAAGTGAGAACATATTTTAATTTATTTTGCCTAGGTATTAACAGTATGGAGAGCTCAAAACCCTGTGATGCATATTGGAAAGAGCTGTGGAATGCTCCAGACTGATTAAAATCCATCTCCATCCAAACCTCCTTGCTGAGCTCATCATGTTGCACAGAAGTCCCAAGCAAGTACTGGACAACCTGACCAACAACTGTTACCTCTTGGCACCTTCCATGCTGTCCCCTACAAGAGCAGCACACAAAGTGCAAGGTTTTGTTCTGAACTTTCCTGTTCTTTGTATTTTTATAGAAATCTGCACAGATACATCCATATTCTTGGACCTGCCTTAAACTGGGAAAGGCATGGATTTACATATTGCTTTAGACTCTTAGCTTTGTGCTGCCTTTTTAAGTCACTGACAGGTGATATAAAACCATGAACACCTTTAAATAGCTACATAACTCCTCTAGACCTGTGTACAATCTGATTTACACTGAACTGACATTATTCACTACTTTTTTCCTCCTATTCCTGCTTTTCAGAAATCCATGCAGTATGCAAATCAAATTCCTAAGATTAAATTTAACTTTTTGAGAGTGTGCACTCTCATGCCTCTTGTTTTTATTTCTTGACCCTAAGAAGACCTTGTATACTATTTCCCAGTGAGCTGAAACAACCCTTAAAAGGATTGGGTAGTGGAAATCTTGCAAGACAAAGTGGAGAATTGCCCAGACAGTCACTGCAGGGGAGGTGTGAATTGTTGCTACTGTGTGAGTCTTTGCTTCCAGTTGTCTGGTTTGTGTTTATTTATGATGCATGAATTATACAACACAGGCAGGCTCTTTCAATTGCTTAATAAAATACAAATATGTAAATACAGGTACCATCCCCAACACACTGCTTTCAATTCTTATCTACTGCAGCACATTTCCTGGATTTTACTCCTTCCAGCTCTGCTGGTAGTAAGTGTTGATTTGATAAAGAAAACAGGAAATAATTCTTCATTTCATTAATTCATGAAAAATGAACAGAAACTATGATATCTGTGACACATGAGAGCATACATCTCAAACTGGGATATTAGTATTCAGTGCTGGGACTGTAGCCCTGGAACATATGCTTAAAACATTTCTAAGCCCCTTTGGAATACCATTTCAATAGAAATTCAGTAATCTGTTGAAATAAGTCAGCACAGAAAATTATGATTTAATTGGAGCTCTTTAATTACCAGTTATGTCCTTTGGTTGATCCCCTGAAACAGTGTTATTAGTATTTAATGCAAAATTTCTGCAGTAAAAAAAGGTGAATTTATGGGGTGAAAGGACAATCTTCCATTTCATGAAATATTACTGGCAGATGGAAACATGAAATAAAGTGCCTCCTGCCAGCTTTTACTATACCTGCTCATAAACTTTCCTGCCTTGAGACACCAGAAAGAGTTTCTTTGGGACAATTAGCATTTACTGAAGGATCTGCTCTTCCTCCACTTTCACAACAGTGGAGCTTTTTTATAATTTTTAATATATTATCCAGCGCTTCAGTGAAATGGGTGGTTGAGTGGAATTGTGTAGCCCTTATTGTTAACATGAGAACATGCCGAAGCAGACAGAGGCTGCTGTGGATTCTAGGTCCCTTAATGGATAATATTTTACATGGGATTTAAGAGTACAAAAGATTTACTGCTGCCTGAGTGGAGCCTGTGTACCCCAGCTTGTTTTACTGACTCTTTCCCCAGAATTTTAAATCTATATTGTTTTGGTTTAACTACAGCCAGCAACTGAGCCTCTCACAACCACTTGTTCATTCCCAACCCACTCCCAGTGGGATGTGGAGGAAGAATCAGAAAGAGGTTAAAACCATGGATTGAGACAAGAAAAGCTTAATAATTGAAATAAAGGTGGTGGTAATAATAATAATAATAAATAATAATAATAATAATAATAATAATAATTTCTTGACTTAGGATAAGCACTATTTAGCAACAACTTAAACCATCAGTATGATATCAACATCATTCTCATACTACATCCAAAAACACAGCACTATATCAATTTCTAGGAAGAAACTAACTCTATCTCAGCTGAAGCCAGGACATTCGCCCCATCACCAAGCTGAGACTCCTTCATCTGACCCCTAGTTGTGGAGCTTTGAAAGAGTGGACACAAGTTCCTGCGTAAAATTGAGACTGTGCAACAAAAAGACATTCTCCAACCACAGCAGATTTCAGAGCTGTGTCATTTACAGCAATTTGCTTATAATATCATGCTTTTAATATAATGCTTTTTTCTTGGATTCTACACTACTTCCTTTTCTCTCAGCACTCGAGTCCATGAATTTATCTTATTGGCAGGTAATCCACTTTTGTGAGCAAGTGCAGCTGCAGATGAATAGAGACAGGCTTTTTCCTCCAAACAAGAAACCTTTTTCTCTTCCTCCACTCCATAATACACCTCTCCAAGGACAACAGCAGGTTGCATTCGGTCCTGGATCCTGAAAGCTTTTCTCTGCAAAAAAAGATTTTACAGTTTGAAAGTTTGTTGCTTCAGATCTTTGAAGGATGACAAAACAAGGCTTTAACTGCCACACTTTAGCTCCTGGAAGCACCTGCAGAGCTGAAGTGTTGGTGTCCAATATTGTACTGCTCAGCAGCAGTTTGTAAGTGTCTGATTGCTTCAAGAGGACCATAAGATTTCCTTTGTGTCAGGCACAGTTAGATGACTGGTTCTAGCTCCATGAAGCCACTGCTGTACCCATGTGAATGCTACCTTGAGTGCAGTTATCTGTGAACTTGAGCAAATGGTCGTGTCCCACAGAACCAGACTGATGCCATTGCCATGGCAGCCAGAGGCTCCTGTGCTGTTCCTCCTCATCAGCAAAGGTTTCCAATATGATTTCAATGGATTTGACATTATTTCACAGGGGCTGTTAGAATATTTAAATGTGGAAGGGTTGCAGTAATAAATACAGACTTGCAGAAAACATAGTAGGAATTTTTTTGTAAGTTTTAGCACTATTCCTTTGGTTTCTTCTGAATGGCACTGTTAAAATGTTCATCAGGGGTTCAGTCTGACTGTGCACTCTTTAAATAAAACAGTATTCTGTCAGCATTTTGGCTGCATATCACCTCATATATTATATAAAAGTTAGTGGAGGTTGTTTTGCTTTCTTTGCTGTAGTACTGGAATGGCTAATACATCCTGAATATTTTTTATCGTCTCATTAAAACTACAGATTCCAGAATGTCCTTTTATTTTATTTTTTTTTTTGGTAATTCAGAAGCAAAGGATGTATTGTCTAATAAAATTTTTAATTCGGTGGGTTTTTTTATTAAGATATGAAATAAAGGTACAACACCATTAGTAGGTGTATATATTGAGACTATATAAATTCTATTAAAAACAACGAGGGTTTTAAAATCCAACAAAACCTCATTATGAATTTCACACAAGACAGCATCAGATGTTGTGAGGTCTGCTTGACAATGCTGTCCAAAACACCTTACAGCCATCAGGGAGCTGCTGCTGACTGGCTGAAGTCCCCGTGCACTCCAACTGCCCCCACCAAGCCCTCTGCACTCACTCTCTTTGCAAATCACTTTGCCTTTTCCACCACAGGGTTTTTAAGGCAGATGTAGAGCAGAGAAGGTCAGGAAGAAGAAGCCCTCTAGACTGAATGCTGGTGGGAATTTGCAGTCCAAGAGGGACCTCAGAAACTCCATGCAGAAATCCTCCTGAGAGGAGTGCCCACTTAAGTGCCCAGCACGGTGAGAGGGCACGACAAGCAGAAAATCCAAGCCCGGGTTCCAGTTCATGTAGCAACCTAGCAAAAGTGCCTCTGTTGAATATGTAAGAGGGTTTAAGACCTTCAGACTGCTTGGCCATGGCTGATTATCAAATTTTGCGTATTTATAGTAACTAGGAATCAGGGCATGTCTTGAACACTTTGTACTGTATGCAGTTATGTTTATTTTTAAAGCATGGTGTGAGGAGGGAATATTTCAGCACAAGTGTTGCACTTTAATTAATAATTTACTTGTTTAACATGCATTTTCTATGGCAACTGAGAGCATTCAGTTTTCTATGGCAACTGAGAGCATTCAGTTATGTATGTATATATTGACCTTGATGTCAAAGATTACCTCCTCCCCATATGCAATTACTTATTTCTTTCCCATTTCTATGAAGTCCTGCTTTTATTGGGTTTAGTGAATGTTTGAGAAGTTGGACTTTAACCAGACAGTCAAAGGGACAACAAACCACAGCATTTGGACAGAAGAAGGTGGCCACAGATAAGGGCAATGGCAAGAACTTGTAAGTTTAAGTTGGCCCTTGCCATCCCAGTGAGTGAGGTCAGACAGCTGACACATAAATATGTCTTGAGATGGGTCAATCCTGAGTTGGAGTTCCTTAGGACAATAGGGAAGTTGACATGAGAAATTCGAGGCTACAAATTGTTAAATTTATAATTAAAATAAAATCCATGGGGAAACATGGCAAGTGTTTTTGTTATAGTCAGGCATGATCCTTGCAGTAGGTTTGCCTCCATTCCTTCCAGAAAATAATCATCCAGTGAGTTAAGTTGTTTCTTTTTTTTCTTTTCATTTTTTATTTAATCTCACCTTTCTTTTGTTTGTTTTTGTTTATTTTAATCTTGCATGTTACTGTTCCATGTTGATAAACACGGACATCATCACTAAGTCTATATTAAATAGGATGGGCAAATGACATCCACAGCTCCTGGAATGATTTTTTTTTTTAATGATTTTTTGACTGAGACCAAAGTGTTGTTAACCTCCCAAACTCACTGTAGGGCTTATAAAATGAATATGGTTGTTCATATAGCTGTACATATAGATATGCACACACATACACACACACACACACACACACACATACACACACACACACATACACAGATATATTTTTATGACATTTTTATCCTCTAGCTAAAGTGTAATCTTTTCTTTTTCTCGGGTTAATTCGATACTTCCTCTACATCTAAGTCCCGCTTGACTCAGTTTAAAACTCCTATAAGCTGTTTAAAGTCTCATGGAAAAAAAAGATGTTAAAGAAAATGTGCTGTGAACCTGAGAGACACTCAGCAATTGCCTGAATTCTGTTTTTTAAGAAATGGAAATGCAAGCATGTAAAGCATCTGTGCCATGTGCATCCATCCCATGACCATGAATATCCTCCAAACCAGAGCTGTACAGGAGCATCTCAGCAACTGCTTGCCCTCCTCCCCACCCAGCCAGGTATTTCCCTCTTGAAAATGTTTTCCTCCCTTCTGTCCTCCAACTCCTATTCCTTCTTAATCTTTTGAGCTCCATTGAGCAGAGTGACCTGATTTGTTGTTAAAGCACAGCCCCTGTCAGGCTGGTCACTGGGGGCCTTCAGGTGTTTGTCGCAAGAAAGAAAGAACAGCAGCTCTGGGGCAAGAGGTGACCTGTCTTCTCTTGTTTTTACTTGGTTCCTGCTGGGAAAAGCAGTGGGATGAAGTGGCTTTACAGAGAAAACTCCTAGGATTCTACTTACAGCTCAGGCTTTTGTGAGTCTCTCTCTCTGGTGTACAACTTCTGACCAAAATCAGAATTAAAGGATATACTCATGTGCCACTCAGAGAGTCAGGTTTTATGATGCCTGGCACAGCTCATACATTTCCATTTTTCTGTCTAAGTGCAGATTGAATAGTGTTATAACCCACATGCTGTCACCCTGAGATGGGCTGTACTCTGTTTAGAAAGGAGTTTGTGTGCCTGGCAGGAGACTGTTTGTTTCTTCCAGTCTATGAGTTATTGTCAGCATCTTCAGTGCAAGCAAGGCAAATCTAATCGAAATTTGGGGGAAAAAATAATTAAATAGTAGCAAAAGTAAAATAACTGTAGAACACCAGTCAGTTTACTTCACGTAGCAAGACAAAAGAAAACTCTACTAATGGTGTGCTGTGCCTTTTGCAACAGAAATTATGCTTTTTATGATGATCTTGAGGGAAGTCGAGTTCTTAAGCAAATTAACTCCACTCAATAATGCCTAAGAAATATTGTTTGAATGGATATATTGTGAAAAGTAGCACTCCTGAATCAGTTGGTGTCCTGCATACATTTACACAGATGAGATTTATCTATTTTACTGTTAGTGTTTAATTTGTGGAAGATTTCCATACTTAACTGCCAGATGATTGATGCTTCACATTTGTTCTTGGAATACATCTGGAAAAGCCACAGATTAAGAGCTAAAACTGTAACCATACAAATAGAGGATATATGAGGTAATGAATTTGGATTCTTTTTCCTTTTTTCAAAGAATTAGTAACCTGAAAAGGTAAGTTTCTACTTGTTCTTCTGAAACAACATAATGAATGACTTTTTGTTCCAGATTCATATGTGGGACTTAACATTCAAAATATGTTGATGGGTTTTTTTGCTTTGTATGTCTGCACTGCTATGTACAAGGGGCTTTGTGACTCTGATTTGCTCAGGTACTAATTTGGTGCTGAATGGATTCTCATTCTGAACAGAGAATACAATACAAAGTAAAATAGATTTCTGAAGGCATTTTGTGCACAGAATATGATTAAGAAGCAATCAAGCGCTGGAAATGCACTCAGTCCCCTACCTTGTTACTGGGTAGCTTGGGTCATGCTGCAGCGGATGGATTTAAAGCAATTCATTATTTTACAGAAAGATAAGCTCAAAGCTGTGTGGGCACATGGATAGGTACCCCTCCCCAATAGCTTCCTGGAGTTTATTAAATCCACACAGTAGAAAAAGATGGAAAGAACTGAATTATTTTTCTTTCATTAAAAGACAGCTTTGCATTTTGATACTTCTGCAGTTAAACAGTTTCCTTGTTTTTCTCATGGCATCTTTGGGAAACTCACATATTTTGAGATTTCATTTACTTTTCCAGATATGCAATTTACATTCTGGTAACATGTGGTGCACAGCAATTCTTGATTCCAGACAGTGACAGTAGAGAATTAGATAACTCAGCCAGTTGCTCCTCAGTTTTTGGATTTTTTTTCAACTAACTTTGAATAGATTGGATCAGAACTTTCAAATTCTAGTGTTGTAAAAGTTCTTGTATACCCTGCATTCTTCATTAAGAAAATTAATAGACCTAGAGTAATTCTGAAACTGCTGTGTTAGGATTATGGGTGTTAATAACTTGCCCTGTGCTACAAAAGGGAGCTCATGATAAGCACCAAGGAAACTTATTGACTTATTGGGTAAATTTCCAGAGCCTAAACAGAAGTTGACAAGTACTCCATTCCAACAATGCCTCTTCTTTATAAAGGCAAGTAGAAATAGGCCATTACCAAAGTTTGTTTCTTCCCTAGATTGCCAGTCTTCTGCTGCCCTCTCAGGTCCTCTGTTTTGCATAGGCTGGCACTAGGAATGGTAATGGCTGGATGATTTCAGGCAGATCACCAAACGCTGACTTGGCATTTTACTTGGCTAATTCAATCAGCTATGAATAAGATTCTCTTTCCATTGCAAAGCTCTGATGTGCTTGTCTGCTCCTTAGACTTTGCAGTGGAAAATGAATTTTGTTCATAGATGGAGGAACAGGTGCAGGTAGCAGATTAAAAACTCAGAAGAGTATGATGATATGTATTAAAGCTGGTCACTGCTTTTAATAGGAAAGTCAGGATCCTTATAAGGACAGGGATTCCAGTTTATCCGCTGTCCAGTCTTCATCACTGCTGTCTGATGATTTATCAATACTGTAGGAAAACAAGGTGCTACAAAAAAATCCAGGGGGTACTTTCCTCTGAGGTGAAATAATGGAAATGGCAAAATCATGGGAAACTAATTTTGATTAACTAATAAGCACTGAATACTGTGCTGGGGAAAAGTATCAGGAGGCCTCTGCCACCTTTTTCTGAGTCTGTGGACAAAACCACATTAACCTGAAAAGCTCTTTCTTTGAAAAAAAAGTATATTTATTGCTGATGGTTTCATGTATCAAAATAGCTGCAATGAGATGTTTCCATACAGAACAAAAATGTTATTTGGAGATGTTTGCTTTCATTGCCTCCAGGGATTTGTTCTGTGCAATGTGTGAAAAATACACTCCTGTGTTTACAGTCATACAAATTACATCAGCCTCTATGTTCTGCCTGTTCTCACAGGCATTGTTTTATCCCTTAGCCTCCTTTTCAGTGGGCCTGGAATGCAGTGGGGGGCTGCAGAGATGAGCAGGTTTGGCTGTGCAGTCCCCGTGGTGCTGCAGAGCACTGGCACTGCAGATCCTTGTTTTATGTAAAAGAGGACAGAGGCACTAGAGGAAAGGACACGATGTGCTGACCAGGGTGGCAGGAGGTCAGACTCACTGGGTAGGATAACAAGAGGCTTTTGGGTGCTGAAGTGATTTCTAAACATGAGCCGAAGAGCTCACATGTGCCCTCCCTTTCTCAAGTGCTGACACACATTGCTTTAATGGCTGTTGCTAGGGCTTTAGCTTTCTGAAAGGGAGTTAGAAGAAACAGCTTAGCCAAAACATGACTGACAGCCAGAGCTGGGGAGAGCAAAATGTCCCCATGAATGCAATAACATCCAGCACTTTATGCTCATGATAAATTTAGGAATCACTGGCAAAATTACCCTGTTGACAAAGAAAATGGTAGATAGTAAGTACCACTAAGCTCTGCTTCTATCCCCTTACACATACCTCACCTCTTACAAAGTCAAGAGACTTTGATTGACTTAGTTTGGGGTTGTTTTGGTGGTTTTTCTCTGTTGTCCTTGTATTCAAGCCTTAGCAGAACAGTCTTCAAATCCTTCTCTGCTTGGACTCCACTTTGTCCTTCTGTGCCATCAGTGGACGCTGTGCCCCAGAGCTGTCCTGTGGAAAACAACCTTGGAGGCCTGGGGTGAGGGCAGAGCAGGGCCATAGCTCAGAGTCATGCTGGTGAGTCTTCTCCTCACTAACATTAGCTTCTTTTAGGGACCTTACCCTTTTCCAGATAGCACAATGTTTTTGATTGTGCATCTCTCCTTCCTAAAAGAAGAAACTTAAATATATGAATTTCCAATTAAAAGCAAAGCATTCTTTTGCAGGGCTTTGTTGGAAACATGTCTTTGCTGTCCATTGTACAGGACCAGGAACAGTCACACTGAAATCCCAAGTGGAGCTCGTCTGAAAGCCGAGAATAACCTCCTTTTCCCACCAGAATAATTGCCATCAAAACTGACTCAGAAATCTAATCTTCTATTGTTCCCCTCAATACTTTAAATGTTAATTACTTAATCGTTGAAGAGACTTTTTTTGTTCTTTTCTACAATATAGTTATTACTTAGAAACCCAGGAATTAATTGTCATAAGAACAGGCTTTCTTCTCTACAAGGGAAAGTAGAAGTTCAGTTTGTCACCCTGACTGTAAGATTTCCTTGCTTTCCAGTGCTGCAGCTGTCACAATGCTCATGTCTGTTTTCTTGGAATGACATGCACTTGGAACCCAGTACAACTGTAGTTGTCATTTCTCTATCCACCCAGAGACACCCAGGGTACAAGTTTCCCTTTAAACATTTAATCCCCAAGATAATAGGCAACCACGGTACAAAATGCCTCATTTTCTGTAGCTAACACTCTTCCCTCAGCTGTGTGAGAACAGTTTCACCTTTCCTCAGCTTCATAAAGGTGGCAGATAGGCAAAGGCAGTAGCTGGAAACAAGAGCAGAGGGTAAAGCCCCATGCTGTTGTCATTATCCTGACTTTTCACAGCATAGCTGCAGAAACTCCCAACTGAAATAAATGCAAAGACAATTCCATACTGTAAAGAGTCCTTTTTAAGAGCAGTGATTTCAGTTTTCATCGTCTTCTTGGTTTCTGAGGTACAGAATACATTCTTGATTAATTGCTCTGCTTAACCACACAACTCTGACCTCAGTGCAGACAGCAGTTTTACACTTTCTGGAGGTGAGCTCTGCCCATCCTGAGCAACATCACAACAGCTAGGAAACACCTCCTGGATGATGCTAACTTTATATTTTTTTTATATTTTTTTTGTTCTAAAACACTTCTGTACCCCTTTCCCCAGTAAAATCCACATTATTAAGATGCTCTCCTGGGCCACAGCTCTACTCAGCGTAGGCAGGGGCAGGAACAGGAAGGGGAAAGTCTTGGGGAAGGCTTGAAGGTTTGTCTCCCAGCCTGTCTGGGTAGGGAGAACTAATGAAAGTCATCAGTGTGGGACAAGAACAAGCACAAGTTGTACCCTGTGGTCCTCCTGGAACCTTTCCATTCTGATTGCATTCCAGAGATTATGCGAAGTGTGCTCCTTGCACAGACAGCTGGGATTGCCTCACCTGCAACTTTCCTTGGTTTGACACTACAAAATAACCTTCCAAGCATGGGTTTTTCATTCATCTCTTTTCTTTCCTGAGTAGTTTTGTCTGTAAAAATATTGACTTAGCAAACCAAGAAGTAACACTTAGATTTCTCCATAAAAATAAATCTTTAATATTGAACTTGGGATTGAGGACTCAAAACTCTCTTAATGCTGCATTTTATTGCCTTTATTGGTGTTCAAACTTTACCACACATCATACTTTTAAAGGAAAGTCTGAAGAGCTAGCTGCCTCTCGGAGATGAATTTTAATTCATGTTTATTTATTCTTTCCTTTCTTTTTATACAGACTGTTTGTTGTTGGGTTTGGGGGATTTTTTCTCTAAAGGAATGAATGCTTACACTCTGTTGCAGCCATACCTGCCTAACAGCTACTTGCTCATAAATCTGCAGTCCAACACTGACTCATTATTTCAGAGACTGAGAAGAACAAAGTTGGTTCAATGAATTTTGTCAATACATCCTATTTCAGAGCCTGACTAAAACCCATTCCTAAAACAAGCTAAAAAGCAGCACAGCCTTGATCATTGATTTGCATTAGAGAATTTCAGTCAAATGCTTGCAGTGAGTCTGCTGTTCCCATTTGCACGGTTATTTAGGACTCTAGGAATCTCAGCCTAAAACTATAATGCACAGGGGAGACTGTAGTTACATCATGAGCTGATTTCACTAGTGACTACTCTTCGGATTTTCCAAATAGTTCTCACTGTATCAATGTTGGCTGGACTTGGGGTTTTTTGGGGATTTTTGTTAGTGATGATGTTTGCTGTGCAAGGCCTTTTGTCCTTAGCCATAAAAGGATAAAAAAATTGGAATTTCATCTTTTTGAATATATTTGAATACAGAAAGGAATATCCCTGTACCAGACACCTATTTACTTACTCTTACCTACTATTTAGCACTAAAATAGTGTTTGGGGGAAAAAATCCATTAAGGTCTCACTTCAGTGCTAATGAGCTTTTTATTTACTTTCTGTTTATGACACATGGTATTAGGAATGTGGCTTATCCTATCAAGGTTCAGAAACATATTATGGTACAGAAGCTCATGTTTCTAATTAAAGTAACTGTGATCTTGATTTTGAAGTAGCAAACACCTATAATGAATTGCTGATGAATGATTTGTGTGTAAAAATCATTAATTGAATTTTTTAATCAATATGTTTGTGGAATTTGTTACTGGAAAAAAAGAAAGAAAGGAACAAGATCTATATCAGTAATTAAATGAGTTACTAAAAAATTTCCAGTTAGGAACAAAATTAATGTAATTAAATGGAAACTCTCATTAAAAATTCAGCTTAGAAGTTTATTTTTCTAATAGAATTATGTCCTAAAATAACAGGACATTCAACCTCACAAAGAACACGATTTTAAGCTGGTCTCTAAGACATGAGGATTTCAGCTGAAGTGTTAATGATGTATAAAACAGTGTGTGCTATTAAAATTATGACATCCAGTCCTATATACGTGAACTGTCAAGACTTTTGGCACTGTTACATTAATTATGTACTTGCTATTGAGCACCAGTGAGTAGAGGGTGGTCCATTTGTACAAGTTTATTAAAAAAAATAAAATCTGACTAAACAATTTCTTCTGCAGCTGTACAAGTGTGAAGATGGAGAGCATGCAGTTAAAGCAAGGAGAAAAAGGACTGAAGCCAATGCAGGAGAATTCAGCTGACTTACTTATAACAAGTATACCAGCATTACCACAGATGTCATTCTCTATAATTTATAGAGCAGTTTGCAGTTCTGTTAGGTTGAATCAGGCATAACTGGAGAGCAGATTGTAAAGTTACATGAGTGTACAACTCTTAACTTGTAGGATAGCAAAAAAAAAAAATGATTTATATGTGTTAACAAGGCTAAATGTCCCTCAGATACTCAGATGAACAGATGGAATTGTTGGATTTGAGCTGTCAGGGACAGCAGAATGAGAGTCAGGATTACTATTCAACACAAGGGTTTCACAACCCCTGCTTTATTTAGCAAAGCAAGTAGGTGAGTTTTCAGTGGAATACCATCACAGCCTTCACCCAAAAGTTTGCCGCCTGTGTCAGTGTATCACGGCATGAACACAGGCAATATTGCTGGTGACTGAGCTGCAGACAGACTGAGCTGCAGGAAAACTGGATGATACAGAAGAGTACTGATAAAGAGTTATGATGCCATTATCTGTCATGAACACCACTCAGATGGAGCTTTACAATTTATGCAAAGCCAAAGTCAAGCAGTAGGTCTGAAGGAGACCTTGAAAACTACCACAGAATAATATCTTGTGGATTTTATATGGAAATTTTCTTCATAATTTGGAGTTTGATGTGCGGGTGAGCTGTCAGAAGGACTCTGCACAAAGATAGCTTTTTTGCAAATATTCTTGCCAAGGGAACAAAAAAAGCAATCACCCCTGCATGTTTGATTTATAATTAACAGCAATAAAAATGTAGCTGACACATCTAGGCATGGTATAAATATTTTAAGCATTGCTTCAAAGTTGCGTATAATGTGCACTGTAAAATTTAAGTATCATATTAAACGAAGTTATTAAATCTTTAAACAAGAAATTCTGGACTCTCACAATTATGGAAATACGTGTGTTGAACAATGATCCTGCAAGTTATAGAACGCAGCAAAAAATTCTTATCTCTCTGCAGAATGTGCAAGAATATGAATGTCTTGTAAAACTGGTAAAAATGAAAAGTTGAAGGTTGAAAGGATTTTGGATGACCTTTATGAATTCTGGTCTCAAATATATTCATAAATGATATTTATTGTTTTAAGGCGTAGGTAATTCTTTAAGAGGGGATTTCACACAGGTTATTCTTAGGTCAGGTTGAAGATTTAGGAACTTCAAATATCCTGTTTGCAGATAGTTCTTCTGCACCTCTTTTATGGAAACAGAGACCTGTTCCAAAAATGCCATTATACTTGTTTGTATTTCTGTCAGTGGCGTATCTGAGCAGCACCAGATACTATCAGAGGACACCTCCACTGCAAAAGCTTGGAAAGCTTCTGCAAAGCCAGGTTACTGCTTTGATGCTGGCAAGAAGCCCAAAACACCACATGGCAGCTCCTGCAGCCAGCCACAGGGTTTCACTGTGCTCTGGGGAAGTGCTGGGTGTTGAGCAGCCTGATTTCCAGAGGCACGATTGGTGTGTGTCACTTCAGCCAGCACTGATGAAAGTGCCCTTCCTGCTGTGCAATCTGTGTGTCTAGCAGATGGCATTTGTGATTAGTATTGATTAGTGGAGGGTGTGAAAGGTATCTACCTGAGACTGAAGCAGAACAGAGCAGTTAGACATCTGCACAACCACCCACGAGCACCACAGAGAGGATATTTCCATGTCTTTACCAACCCAAAAGTGATGATGTCTTGTGTCATTGGCAGCTGGACACACTGCCTGAAAAGCTGTTGAGTGTCCATTTCTCCTCCCTTCCATCTTCCTTCCCAGGACCACATAGATGCTGCAAAACAGCATCAGAACTTTTTATAGAAAAGATACTGCTGCCAATAATGACATGAAAGCTGGCATTTTTATAAACCCTGAAGGTCACTCAATTATTAGTGCATATAATGTTTATATAATGTATTACTGTATGTAGAGTGTATATATAATACATTAATGCATATAGTGTAGCAAATGGGGCTTTCTGATTAAGTTCTTGTTAATGATATAGGACAGGAAGAAAAAAGATTTGATATCAAAGCTGTGACGTCAAAAAAAGGTAATCAGTGGGGGGAGATGTAGCAGAGGAGAAAATGAAGTCCAGTATTAGTACATATTTTTCTTAGCCTAGAGCTAAATAATAATTTTTAACTTTCTTCCCCTCTGCCATCCTAGGGTTAAGTAATAAATGATTTTGTTTCACAGTGAGTACAGTTGATTTCTAATCTGAAAAACCTCCTCTTTTGCAACAGAATTTCATGTAAATATAGATAAATTCTTACAGCAATCCTTCTGCCCTTCATAATTATTTCATAACTGCTCTGGCCAAGCTGGAAATGTCAGGATGGGAAAAGGGGACTGTAAGTCAGAGTCTGCCTTGCAGGGTTTCTAAGTCCTAATAAAGGCTCTATAGGATATTTGTGTTGCTAAACTGCACTGAGGCTTGTATCTTTTGCCTCTTTTGTGCAACAAACTTCAGAAGCATTACCTTGTCCTTTATACATAGAAATATCATGAGGTGATGTGATGTGATCCCCACAGCAGGAGAATTGGGGTGCACAAATGCCAAATGAGTGCAGGACAGTGTGCAGTGCTCTACTCCAGAAGGGGATCGTGCCCAGCCCCACAGAGCAGGGAGGCAGGCTGGAGGCAGAACTGCAGGTGGCTGCTCTGAAGGCCAGGACAGAAGACTGCACATAAGAGAAAATGGTAACATTTGTATAACAAAGAAATCAAGTCAAATTTGGGATGAATTGTTTATCCAGATTAAGATCCTTTTCAGGTTTTTAATGTGAGGCTTAGTATTCTTTCAGCTGGGGTTTGGAACACCAGAGTATTATGCCCAAACACCAGAGCACTATTAAGAATTCAGTAATATGTGGACTAGCTAGTCACTCTTGTATTTACTAATAGAGAGGGAGCAAAGAGGAAGGTGATGGTCTTTTTTGTACCCAAAAGTATGCATATCGTATTGGCTGACAACACAGTCAGCCACAGAGCTAAAGCTATTTCTCTCCTGTGTACACTAAACTACATATTTATTAGTCCTGAGATTTCAAATCATCAAGCAATCATGATAATAGAGCTCCTGAACTAAAGAAAGCTTTGAGTTCATTAGTCTGTGTGCGTTCATGGAAGGCGTATGATATTTTATCAGGAAAACATTTGCAGTAAAAAGCAAATTACCAAAGTAACCCATATTTCAAACATTTCTAAAGAGAGGGGTTTCTGGTCTTTAAGTTGGAAATGGACAGATTTCTGGGAACTTGGCTGTAGCAGCATGCAAGAAAGACGAAACTGATTCTTTAAATACTCTGTAAAGTGTTCATGTCCTACCCACTCTTGCTGACACAGAGTGTCATCATACAAAATATGATGTTAAAAACAGATGTCTGGATCTAGACCTGACCTTGAATGAGTAAAGGAAAGGAAAAAGTCTTTTTATCACAGCAGATTGGAAAAGAAATTATATTTCTGTTCCCTTAGGAGAGTACAATCTGATAGAAGGTATCAATAAAAACATAAATAAACCTGTTTACAAGCAAACTGAGATTACTTTACAAATTGGATTCTTAAAAAGAAAGAAAAATCAACAAAACTACACCAATTCCCAGTGTGAGCAGAAGGCCCTGGTGGAGCAGTCTTAGTTCAGTCAATAACAGAGAGCAGTAAAAGATAGGCTGCTTTCAGTAAACTCAGTCCAGTCTTTTCCGTTTCACTGGAAGGTTGAAAGCCTGTGAGTTACAGTGCATGTTTCTACATCTGAATTAATCATCCTGATTCCTTGAGCAGTCATCAGAGAGAAATGGGCAATGAGTGATGTAATGAATCTTCAATGATAATTTTTTTTTATTCTAGCTGCAATTCAAAATTGCAATGCATTTTTTAAAATAGATTTTTAAAATAGAGATTTCTAATAGAAAGAGAAGTTTTGTATTACACCTAAACATGTATATATAGTAAGAATTCCTGCCTTTCTGGTGCCCCTTTGGAAGGGAAGAACAAACAGGGTTGGGTTCTTCCTCTCTCTGCTTATCCCATTTCCATTTTTGTTTCTGAAATGGATTACTGCAGAAACACTGCCACACAAAAGATACTAAATCATTACTTTTTCCTCATATATGAAGTGTGTGTTTCATAACAGAGGCTATGTCAAAGCCAACAGAAAGTGTATTTTACAAATTATTGTTCATAATTGTCATCTCAGGCTTGAACAGTCCCACTACCCACAGATTGGAAAGCAAAAGAAATTAAATAATCTGAAACAGGAAGCTTTTGGACTGTTGATTTGCCTTGCTTCAATTTAATCTGTATGTAATCCCACAACTTTACATGTTGTCTCTCAGGCCCACTATCAATGCATCCATTCCCAGGCCTCTGGTTCCTTCAAAATTAAGATGTGAGCCTCAGCAAACTGACAACACACACAAAAAAAAGGTTCTGCAAAAAGTTAATTCCCACATTCTCTGGAGAATGGAAATGGTCTCAGCAGATTGTATTGCAGACAGGAAAACTGACAAAGGCTGCCCATAGAACTGAGCCCAGACCCTGTGATGCTGCATGATACCACAAATGGGTGAATGTCCACAGTATCAAAGAGCTAGGAGGTCCTTAGACTGCCAGAGGAGTTTAGTGAGGAGCAAACAGTGAGCTATTAAGAATCTACCTTAAAAAATGACAGTCTGGTTGTACCTTAAATAACATTTAAGGCACACTGCTAGATCTACAGATCTACACTGCTAGAAACTTGGTGTCCTCAGCATTTGCAAATTGGTGGATTTTTGAGCAATGCCAGCCAGTTTGTGGCTGCTCATAGAAAGCACATGAGCTCTGCAGGAATATCAGAATAAAACCACTGTGCACATCTGGGTGTCTGGCCAGTGTCCTGCCCTGAGGTGGCACATGTATGCAACAGAGTGAATGAGGCCTCAGGTGGGCATCTCATAAGCAGAGCTTTTCTAAATGAACGCACCAATCTTACTAACTTGGTGACAAAAGTTAGTACCTGTTTTTTTTATTTTTACATTTTGACAGTTTTGCTGAGCATTGCAAATACCTTAAAAGAACTAACATAGGCTTATTCTAGCCACTGCAACACTAGTACTGACAAAAGGAATGAGCATACAGGGGAACAAAGACTAGAAGGACTAAAAGATGGGACCAGAAAAGTCAAGCTAGAGATAGAAAATATGTCAGGCAAAAGATGGAACCTGAATGGCCTTGCACCATAAGCTGATGGACTTACGTTCCCATGGGGTCACATCTGTGACAGTCTTCTTTTGTTCATCTCCTTTGTGGGGTGTTTTTCATTCTTACTCATTCATCCCTACCCCTTCCTGCATTAGGATATAACACCTTCTAATCCTTTTGTGAGAGTTCAAAGGCTCCTCATACTGGTATTGTTTCTAAATATTGAATTCTGAACTAATGGCAGCCTGGAAAGATGCTTCCTGACATCAGTGCTGCATTGAAGGGCAATTCTTGCAGGAACTTGCAGTGACTTGAGTTCATTTCACACAGTCAAAGAGTTTAATGGGAAAAGCCAGGTCAGAGCTTATTAAGCACTATTTACATGGAGTTCAGGACAAATAGCACAGGTCCTGCATCTCAGTACAAAAATATGTATCACTTACATAGACTCACCCCAGTCTGACTTTATAAATTGTTAATAAATAGTGCCAAGGTCTACCAAAATACTAAGCTGGCTTAATGATAAACTAAAAGCTTTCCATTTCCTTGCCTTGAAATAACAACTCCCATGTGTTTTATACAGTTATTACCTTTGGGGAATTTAGACTTTCATGAGTGCTCTGGCTATTTACTTTATTTGCTAATGGAGTTAGCTGGGCTGTAATGTGAGGAAAGTTGAAAGGGCAAAAACCAGTTTGTGTTTAGAAGTGCCTAGCAATTTGCAAAGGAAATAGTAAAAGTAAATTAAAAAAAAATCCAAAGTAGTCTGTTAGTTTCTAATAATGCAGGGAGATGCATTCCCTCTATTTTAGCTGCCAGCTTTAACACGGTCACAGAGAATTTTTAGCTGAGCAACCCAGTTTGCCATGTGTAATTGTTTAAATTCCCCCTGGGGCAAGGCAGGTATGTCTGCAAACCTGTAAAGTCACCTTGGACAGTTTGTTGTTTCCCTTGTTTATTCAGACAGTTTTCTGGTCCTGGGAAGACAGCCCCATAGACCTGGTGATAGATGCCACCAGGGGCTCATCCCTGGAGGTACAGCCATGAGAGGGCCTGACCCTGTGTCCCCAGGGCTGCTGGGTGCCCAGGCACGGGTGCTCTGTGCTGCTGAGGTTCAGGCAGCTGGGAAGTTAAAACACAGAAACAGCCAAGAGGGCAAGACCCAGGAGGTCACTCAGAGGATGCCTGGGGGAGACTCACCCTGCTTTTAAGGGCCTGGAAGACTGGGGAGAAGACCATGGCTTTGGCTGGCTAGAACAATACACCTTTCATATGAAACCTCCTTGGGATAAAATCTACAAGCAGCCCTGTGAGGAGGGAGCAAAGCCCTATATGACTGATTGTGGGAAGTGTTTCTCACAGCTGGTCTGATATCCCAGGGGGATGCTTGTGTGAATTGGACTTTGATGCATCTATTAACATTTCCTTCCTTTTGTCTTGGCGGGATGACAGAGACTCATTAGATTTTGGACAGAGACAGGCTCGCTCTTTCTGTGCTCAAAGCTAACTCAAGACCTCTCTCAGGACCCTTCACGGGCTGCCCCAGAGCCTTGGGAGTGTGCAACACACCACTGAGCCCCACAGCTCATAAACCCTGTCCCCAGGATTTACAGCTCTGGCCCAGCACTGTGCTGATGTCTTCATGCAACTTCCCTTTCTCCCCCTCTCCTCTGTCTCAAACGCCTGCCCATGATGTACAACATCAGCACACTCCTGCACACTGTACTGATAGTATTTCACTTGTGTGAGAGAAAAACTGCAATCTGCCTTATTTTGTTACTGGCATTACCAGCACCCTAGATGCCGTCCAAGGGCAGAGGCTGAGTCTTAGTGCAGAATTATGGATATTCATTATTTTAAAAGCCCTGTTACAATCCCATCTGCTGTTTGTTTGCTGCAGCGTTGCCAGATTTCAAACTGTAGGAGAGGAAAATAGAAACTACTGCACCAAATGAGGCTGTATTCATTATTGAATGGCTGAATTTCATTATTGCAGGGGTTTTTTAATGGGTTTAACAAAGACTTTTTATATACTATTGTCAAATCAACTATTTAAACAGGCACAAGATGCTAGATACCACATGAGGCAAACATCTAAATCCTCAGAAAACACACAGTTAAAATAGCTCACTTTCTTTTGCTGCTCTGCATCTGCTGCCAATGCTTGAAGTTGTATAATTAAAATTAGTGTGTGAGTTTGAAAGAAAAACTGATCTGAGAGTGCTTGTACAAGTACCAGTCCTGTTTCTGTCTTCTGATAGAGCTGGGCTTGCAGGGTGGCTCTGGGACATGACCATCCCTGTAGTCATTCAAACATTGTCAGGAAGATGCTGGCAGCAGGAAACAGGCCAGTCTGGCAAACATCACCGTTTTGCAGCAAAATTGAAATGCAAGAACTCAAAATAAGGGAAGTGCTTTGTCTTTCCAGAAAAGCAATGCACAACTTTATACAAAGTAAGTAAAAAATGCACTGTCATCCAACTCCTTTATTTACTTTAGATCCTCCAGAGGCCACGGCAGTGACCTGAGTGGACAGGAGTTTATTTAGTATTGGAGTGAATCACTCTTCTCAATCGCCTTCAGCATAAGGGATTGGGGCTGCAGGAAAAGATGTTGGTGTGGCCAGCCTGTTAGAACCTGGACATGAATAGGAACGTGGACTGTAAACCACAACATGCTAATCTTGCAAATCTTTAAAAACCCCAATCAGAGGAAAGTAGAAGATCTGTCTGCATGCAAGCCAGAAACAGGCTGGGGTGCAGCTGAAGCAGTAAAGCTCTGTTCCCCAACTCTCCCATTCCTGCTGACTTTTCCTGTTTGGAGGACTGTGAACCCACCTAATGAGGAGGTTCAGTGCACGCTGCAGGCTCCAGCAGAACATGATTGAATTTCCCTTTTTACTGCTTCTCTGCTGTTGCTGGGCAGTGACCTGTGGAGTTTGTTAATAAACTTTTATGCCCGCTATTGTTCCTCATTACAATAGATATTATCAGCATCCTCCCCCTCCTCTTCAGCAGATTCAATCACTTTATCTTCGCAATATATTAGTAAAATAGTACAATAACTGAGACACTTTATGTATTCAACTGTCTAGAAAGACAGACTACTTGCCAGTTTCTAAAGGCTTGAGTATAACATTGTTAAATACAGATGCTGTGCAGGGCTCACAAGTTGTGTAATTATTTCCACAAGCTGTTTTCTCTTGTAAGTAAAAACTTTAATTCTTTTTTTTTCCTCACCACCCTCCTCAGAGGGCAAGAATTCTCATAAACGCAACCTTCAAATAATCATGTTTTTACTACCAGTATATAATTTAATTTAAAAGGAAAGGAGGGGGAAGTTTACAGGGCTCTTATTATCCAACTGTTACATTTCATGATTAAATTCATTAAAGCAATAATTCAGAGCAAAGGGGTGGTGCTCAGGGCAGGAAAGTTTACAGTGCAAATACTTAGTGAGCCATGCTGTATAGCCAGGCCTCTTATCTTGTGAAAATGATTTATAGAAAACAACCTGATTACATTTTCAGCCCTACTACTGCTGGGTGATTAGATGAGAGCTCTTTGTTGTTATGACTGTCTACTTTAACTAAACTTAACTACATCTGCTTTTCATTTAGCAGCCACCATGTCTCTCTGGCAGGCAGCTGCCAGGTAAAGAGCAATTTGGAGACTGATGCTGCTGGGGGTTTGCAGCCCTTGGTTCAGCTCCCTGACCTCCCACAGGCTTCCTGCCAGAAAATCTGACATCCCTTAATCCCTCAGCAAGGTCTCTTGAAACGGCTCCTCCATCTTTGCTTATTTAGACTAAAAATTTCTCAGGCAGGGCCTCTTTTACTAGACTGAAACTGCTGCATGTTCAGGCATTAATGGAACATAAATACTACAGACAGGAAGATTTGGTAGCATTATGCTTATGTCATCTGATAATGCAATTGAAAACAGTATTAGGGTTGTGCCTGAAGGACCTGAGCATCACTTAGGTTTCACCACTATTGCAGGTGAAGGAGAAAAAGAAATAATCTAATGTCTTCTGATATATCTGACTTCAGCTTGTGCCAGGCTCTTTACAGCAAGGACTTCTGTACGTGAAATTGTGTTTGGAAATGGCATGTGTGGAGGAAATGAGGACACCCTCTTTGGGCCACTTTCCAATGCATGAATGATTGCTGCCTCTGCATTCTCATGTGCACATATGTAATTTCATTTAATTTTTATGCTTTCCCAATTGCAAGGAAAATGATGTAAGGCCCTTTGGACCCAATGGTGCTGTCAGAAACACTGACATATGTCCTGGGGGATAGTCACAGTGTGCTTGCTGGTATGTAGGAAGACAGAATCTTTCGTATCAGATCTGTAAATGGATGTATGTGTCCACCACAGATGGGGGAGCTCTTCTGCAAGGGGGGAAAAACTCCCCAATTGGTCTTCTTCAGGGTTTGAATATTTGCATTTGACATGGAGGCGACCATAATAGCACCTTTGGCATAGCATGGGGCTCAGAATAAATGTGAAGGCTTCCTGTGAGGAATGCAGCAAATAAGAGAGATGGAAATGGGACCTAAAGCTACATAAACCAAAGAATTTCTTCCCACAAATCTCTGTACTTTTTTCTGAGATAGAGATGTACTTGCCACTGCTAAGGGTTCACTGCTTAGACCTCAGACCCAAACTAAAGGCTAAGGTTTATTTTTTTTTTTTTTTTTGAAAGAGAGAAAAGATTTCCCATCACTCCAAGGGAGGAGAGGGGTTTTGCCCACGTTTAGCATAAGTACTCCTCTTGCACAGAACCCCAGCAATCCATGCTCCATCCCCTGGCAATGGTATTAAGCCCCAGGATGTGTCTGCATCCTCAGGAGCACTCTCAGCACTCTGCTCACAAGTAATGAGAAAAAATGTTCACTACAGAGGAAAGAGCAATCTTTTGGCTTATGAATTAGAGGCATCACCTGAAGCTCAGGAAAGATGGATTCTAGTCCTTTCCCTGAATGATTAATGTAAAACAGTATAACTGTGAAATGGGACTGGGTAGCACATAATTAACACTTCAGAAGAGTTTCTCAGCAGGCTGGTGGACGGGGGGGTTAATCTTTCAGCTTTATTCCAAGAGCCTGACTCAGGAAACCTACTGTAATAGGGATGTTATACTTTGTTCCTCTTTGAGGAGTGGACCAAGAATGTTCCCATCTCTCTTTTTCCCTGGAGGCAGCGTGTTGTTCTTCCATTTCCTTCCTTCAGTTACTGGAACTCATCCCTCCCCTGGCTAGGAACTGTTGTTCTATAGCCTGTCCTACAGCAAGCCACAGGGAGTGAAGGTTGCAAATGTTAGTAAAACAAATCAAAATACGGGCTTGTGTGTCTGGCCTAAATGAAGAGAGGGTTATATGTGCATTCAGGGAAGCTATTAAAAGTGAAGTTTTTGTGGCTAAATGAAAGGAAATGTGTGCTTGGGAAACCTATTTCCCTGTTTAGTCTGTTTACAACTAGCTCCCTAAGATTTCTGGTTTCATCCAGGGCTATGTCCTCAGGCCAGGATATTAAATTTTCTAGAGACAGTGAGAAAAGATGGAGACACATAGGAACTGTAAATATCCTTAACTGAAAAATGTGATACAGTGCAGGACAGACAAGAAACCCTTCTTGTCCAGAACAATTCATGCCTCAGTTTCCTTCTTTACCACCAACAGGTATTGTCTTTTTTTCTAAAGATTGTTACAGCTTCTTTATTTAAAAATGTAACATACATGATTGCATTATGCATATTTTTGGTGTACTCAGACAGCATATTCAATTTTTACAATAGCAGCTATGAAGTATCACCATGTCCATTTTAAATAGAGGCAGAATTTTGGTGACTTGCCTGCTATGGTCCTGGGACAAGAGACATATGACCATATTGGACTCAGATCCTATTCAATACCTGGATTTTCCTTCATATACTCATGATTGCAGAAGTTGCAATGGGACCTAAGCATCTCTTCCTATCTCACAAAATATTGCCCCTATTGCTTGAAAGCACTCTAATAGATGTAAGAGGGAATTCAGAAATGAAAGTAACTGGCTGAGGTATTTGGGCTGAGATATATCACATCTGCATTGTCGCATCTCTAAAAAGAAAAAAAAAAAGGCAGACTTCCTGAAAAAGGTGAAGTTATTTCAGCACTTTTCTGTTTAGCATCTTCCCCACTCCTATGCAGTAATTGTGTTTCTCTGTACCCGTGCAGAGCTGGCAGTAGATGATATTTCATTCTCCAGGTGGTAAAGGCTCAGGATTGAAAGAAGATCTCCAGAACCATTCCTTACTTTACCTGAAGTGACAATGTGGTCTACATTTAGCTGCTGCACACAGTAATGATGATAAGGAGATCACCTCAGCTGCCCACTGAAATCACTTTTGTCAGGGTGATGGGCACAATTGTCATGGAATCGTTTGGGTTCAAAGGGATTTTCAAGATCATCTTGCTGGAATCAGACAATCACAGAATATCCTGAGTTGGAAGGCACCCAGAAGGATCATGGACATCCAGTCCTGGCCCTGCACAGGATATCTCCAGAGTCACACCATGTGCCTGAGAGTACATGTCCTGTCACTGGTCACCAGAGAGAAGGGATCAGTGCCTGCCACTCTGCTTCCCCTCAAGAGGAAGCTGTAGACTGCAGTGAGGTCTCCCCATCTCCTCCAAGCTGAACAGACCAAGTGACCTCAGCCATTCCTCATAAGGTTTCCCCTCAAGGCTTTTCACCATTTTTGTAGCCCTCCTTTGTCCACTATAGCCTTGTAAAGCTTTTAGAGAATAGCTTTACAACCTTCTAATATTGTAATGCCCAAGACTGCACACAGCATTCAAGGTGAGGCCGTCCCAGTGCAAAGGAGAGCAGGAGAGTCACTTCCCTTGCCTGGCTGGGGATGCTGTGCCTGATGCACCCCAGGACATGGTTGGCCCTCCTGACTGCCAGGGCACATTTCTCCCATGGGCAGGAACACCATCCACTAGACCAGGTTACTCTGGGCCCTATTCAATCTGGCCTTGAGTACTCGCAAGAGCTGGGCATTCTAAACTTTTCTGGGCCACCTGTTCCACTGTCTCACTGCCCTTGTGGTAATGTTGTGAGATGTTCATGTGTTTGCCAAGGAAACTATGGCTGAGACTACTCTCACTTTACTATCAGTCATTCTGAGGATGAGGTAACTTGACATGGTTGAAAGAACTTGAAAGAACTTGAAAGAACCTAATGTTGATGCCTGAACCACAATTAAAGTGATTTATTTTAATAAGGATTTATTGTAAGGATAAATAATAAAGAGCACACCATTTCAGCTCATTTGTGCCAGGTACTGCATGGATCTCCTGCACTGCAAAATAATAATTTTTAATTCTGTCATTATATACTTTCCACTCACAGTTAGAAGAATCATTTGTTTCTGATGTTCACAGCAAGCTGTGAAACTAGGAGAAAAGGGGGAAAGGAAAGTCTATTCTCAAGCTGTGGTGTGGAACATGAAAGTTTGCTAAAAAAGAAGCTCAAAATCTCCATGTGATGCTAGAAAAATCAATTCTGATATAAGGAGGAAAGGTACATCAACACAAGGCCTCTTGTTTTTCAGCAAGAAATCTTTCATATATATATATGTATAGGAAAAGCAAGGCATATCAGAAAGGTGCCAAAATCTTGTTCTGCCTTAAAATGTTTCTTTCTGATATTTTTTCCTGAAATAATGTTAAAACATCTGAGCATTGACAGCTTCCCAGGCATCAGTCTAGAAAGAACAATCTGAAAAGGTGACTAGAGCAAGTGACACTAGAGGAAAATAGAGTCAAAGTCTTTGACTTGAATAAGAATGAAACACTTTAGTTCTTTATGAAGGACTCTGTCTCATCCATCATGTGTCAAACTTTATCCTTGGACAACTGAAAAATCAGGTAAGCAATTCTGGAATTGCTAACAGTTGAAGGAATAGTGAAACTCCTCTATTTTAGAGTTCTTCCTAATTCCCTTGAGGCAGTTCCCAGGTGTTTCCCTGTTGCTTCCTAATGCCTCACCAGCCCCTGGTTTCTCTAGAGAGCCTGGAATTCCATCCCCTTCCTGTTAAATCTAGTTTTAAGCTCTGTTTATAAGTTGAGCCATCTTGTTGCCCCCAGCACTCACAGGAAAATATATCAGCAAAAGAAGACAAAAATCATTCTCAGATTGAGATCTCCCAATTACCAGGAATCCCTGGCTTTGCTTGACCTTCTAACATGGCATCTCTTGTGGATCGAATATGGGATTCTGGAGAGAAAAAAACGTGTAGAAAAAACTTGTGAACAATTACAAAATCATTTGCCAAAAAGGAAACTTTCTTCCCTACTCCCAACCTGCAAGCTGCATTTGGCAGGAGTTAGTTCAGGCTGCATGACCCAACCTTTCCCACAGTGACTCAGCGTTCCACTGCCTGCAGTTCTTTGCAAAGCAGCCATAAGGTGAAGTCTGTTTTGTTTTCTGTAGAAATAGAGACAGCAGATGGCTTGTGGAAGAAACTAAGCTACATTTCAGGTCCTCCTGGGGCTTATTTAACTCAACTTTCCACATAAATAGTCAGATTGTGCTTACTCGCTGATGAAGAAAAGTCTATTTTAAAGTTCTTTTATTTTCAGAAGACATAAATGTCAGCAGAGGTTGAGATAATGTTCAAGCAGTTTTAGTAAATGAGTAAAAATGAAATTTAAATTTCAGAGGGAGGATAATAATATCATCACTTCTATTGTGAAAGCCTAAAATAAAGGCAGAAAACCTATTTCAAAAACTTTCTGAGTTTTTACAATAACAATTCTTAGTCTGCCATATGCAGATCCGAGCTGGTAACGAGCATTCAGACCTTTAGTTTCAGGCTCTCTGATCAATTTTTTAGTCTTTGTGTGACTGACACATTTTAAAATTAATTTGCCTTGACATTTATGAGATTTATTTCCAAAAAAAAAATCTATAAAGACTTTGTATATCTTCCTAATGGTAAACTGAGTTTGTTAAAGTATCAGAATTTTATTATTTCAGTGTCTACTTGTAATCTGCAATTAATGCACAAGAAATAGCCCATCATTAGCAATGCAAGCTGGTATGAATTATGTATTTTTTCAGTCAATAAACAAGGTTTATACATACTTTCATCTAATGCTCATGTCACAGATTTATCTGACACAAGGCTGTCAGGTTAAATTATCTTCCAAAAATTCATTCAAAGACATGTATAAACGAACATCCCAGAAGAGATGAGGATTTCTGAAAAAGTTCTACCTCCCATCATGTAAGGATTGTGCACATCTTATCATTGAAATATTGAAATTTAACTAAAAGATCTTTTAAACTGGGGTTCAAGAGGATTTTCTTGTTTCCTATTCCTACACACATTTTCATTTTTCAAATTAATTTTTAAAAGTGTATCCTAACAGTTAGAGAGAGATGAAGTCCATAACATGGAATGACAACCTCATCAAATAACATGAAATAACATCATTGAAAAAGAATATAAAAATAGGAAGTTCTGTTAATGATGGAGCCTGCTGCCCTGCAGAATAAAAAAACAAAATTAAACCCCCATGTTATATAATCTGTGTTAAAGTCTATCCAGTCTGTTCTAAGACAATTGAAAAGAAGTGTCCTGAGAGCATCCAGAGCTGCTCTCCTCCCTGCTGGTGTAGTTGAATGCACGTGGGGTTTATGGCCATGTTGTGGGGAGCACTTACTGACTTCCTCAACAGCAATCTCAGGAACACAGTGCAACATCTCTCTGTACTGGAAGAACCTCCACATATCAAGTAACTCTTATCCTTGCTAGGAAAAAAGACCACTGGCACCATCCCCCCTGCCCCAGGTTCCTGGGTCTTGAGTAAAAAAATGAACAAGATATCACTTGGTGCCAGATTTTAGTTCATAATACATCCCTGGTACAGCAGAGTTGTTAATCAGGACACAAGCTTTGAGAAATGCTTTATTAGGTTATTAGCTCACTGCTAATTCTATTTGCATGGCACTTCTTTCTATTGCTAAATTGAATATACCCTTAATGGATGGGATGACAACCCAGAAAGAAAATATTTCTTATAGTTGTTGGGAGAGACTTCAGACTTCATTTTGTTTCTGGGGAAAAGATGCTGGATAAATTGGTGCTGCTCTGTTTGGCCTCTGGGGATATAATGTCCTCCAATAAGTAATATGGGACCTAGATAACAGCAAGCACCTCTTCTGAAGAGAAAATACAGAAATATTATGTTATAAATCAAAGACAAGAGTGCGAAAGAGAAAGGTGCTTTCAGTTTGAGAAAACTGAAAGGAGAGCAAGATACCAAGGAAAACACTATCTAGGAATGGCTAGCAGAGCTTAATGAAAAAATACTGTGTTCAAACAGTGCTGTCTGGAAACCAGAGAGAAGTGTAAATACAAAGAGGGAGAAGAAGCCTTTAAAGTGATCATTGGAGACAATATCTGAGAAAAGCTCTCGAAGCTGAAAAAGAAATATTTTAGAAAGGGAATTTATCAGAATACATGGTAACCTATAGAACTCTGAGATGTTTTTATCTTCAGATTTCTGCTTGTATTCTTTCCCGGATAAATCTCACCTTTCACAAGAAGTTGTGGAAAGAAAATACTTCTACAGAGGAAGTGAGAGGATCATGGCACATTGGCACTGGGGTTCAAGCCAGGGAGACTCTTCCAGGGAGACTGCCTGGAGCAAAGACGGGCTTTTCAGAGCATCCAGACTCCTGCTTCTACCTCCAGTGATTATCTCCAGATGAATCCCCAACATATTTCAACTCCCATCAGAACTCCCATCCTAGAGCTCTTGGCTGTTTTCAAATGTGCTCTTTTGCTCTCTCTTTTAATGTCTAAAGGGAATTTCAGTGTAACTTTTGTAACTTGTTGGTGCAACAGTCAGCTCTTTGGCTTCTGGGAGCAGGTGGTTTCTTCAGAGCTGTCAACAAGCTTTTAGGAGAATTTCCACAGCTGTTATTTATCATTTCTGAAGCCACATGTATCTCATCCCCTGAGGTGAGGATCTATACGTTTATGCTTTAAGATACATTTAAAAATTAATATGCAACTTGATACTTATAGGAATCTTGTCCTTGGAACTTTTCTCGCCTCTGTGTGAGTCTTCCTTACATAGGTATGATTGCCTCTTTTCAGGAAAAATCATCCCAGTTACCTGAGGGATATTTCCCATGTGCCAGATTTATAAAAGAAAGTTAAGGAACATCTTGTTTCAAGTGGGGAAAAGTGAGTCATGGTGGTGACAAAGAGAAATATGATTCATGTCACATTTTCAGGTATTTCAGTTCCTCAAATATCATAGATAATGATTCACCAATTCTGATTCTTTACAGATTTCCAAGTGCCTCTAATGTTTTGTTCTAAGAGCTGCTTTGTGATGGCTGACAGCTTTCGGAGTCCTACTCTAAAAGCTAGTGAAGCCTTAAAAGCAGGCACTGAAGAGTTTTACAGGAAGTACAGGCCCCTTGCCTTTGCAAGCAACTCCACAAACAAAATTACTGGTATTTTGGCCTAGATGTCTGAAATGTGCCTTGCAGTTTGGACCAGAAAGCAAAGTGATCTGAGGAACAGAGGGAAAAACTGACTGAGAAGTGGAAATTGAACACAGAAGCTGTATGTGCATTAGGAAGGGCAGTCATCCTAGCTTTTATAAGCAAGCTCAGGGCAAACTTTTGGTGGCTATGGGTACTATTTACTTTTTTATTCCCTCATGAGAATTATTTCAAACTGCTTACTGATCTTTTAAGAGGCAGAAGGGGTCTCCACAGCACCTGGTTTTACTTTCTCATTTCCTCTTTGCTTCAGATTTTTCATGGAATGATCTTTTTGCCCTACAAACTTGCAGTGAATCTAAATATAAAATGAACCAGGCAGAATGCAACATTCAGCCCCCCTTGAATACTCACTGCTGAGAACTTCCCTCTGTGCTTGGAGATTTAATAGCAGAGATATTCCTCATGTAACATCTACAACAATAGGAATGATGGCAATAGCAATCCCATTGCTAACTTCATTTTTGTGACTGTTTGGATGAACCCCCATCTTGCAGCATTCACTATTCCGGTAATAATGAGGCTATTCCTTCTGCATGTATAGAATATATTTTATGAAACATTTCCCTTTCTATTTTATCCTTGGGTGGAATTGTGCTCTCATTCACGGTATTCAGCAATTCATAAGTCTAGCGTTTCTGTGTAAAATTTTGTTTCCATATATTTAAATCACAATTTTATCGTCTACTGATGTTTTCTTTTAATATCTATTCCTGTGGACTCTTTTAGTACAGATTATCAATTTTCCTGCTACCTTCCCAACCTTGAATTTCAGAATTTTGGTAGGCATTGTGTCTTTAGTTAGGATGCTCAACTTGGAAAGGGCCCCTTTTCCATATGTAGCAGTCCTACCTCCTCACTTTCCAACTACGTGCCTTCTGACTCGCTGCTCTCTTTTCACATAGTGCATTTATTCCTCTTCACCGTCGGTTTTGCTTTGATCTTTATTCCTCTGACATTTTCAGCCTCTTTTGGAAGGTTTGTCTGTCTATCCACCCTCTTAGCACACACCCATGTAAGACCCCGTTGTCTAGAGGGGCTGATTCCTCCTGCTCTCCACTGAAAAAGCATTTGTGTGGCAAGACATTGCAGGGCAGGAGAGTGTGTAATCATATTCTTTTACAGTGTTGCCCCACACCTTATTTTTCTCCAAGGACAGGAAGCAATTTGAAGAGTTGTCTGAGGACTGCACTTCTGCAGTTCTAAGGAGTGGCTTCCTCAAGAGCTGGGTGAGGGATGGGATGCCATGGGTGTGGATGGAGCCTACTCACTGCCAGTGAGCCTACTCCTGCCAGTCACTTTTTAAAGTTCTTTCAGTACCTAATGAGCAGAGATAAACTGAGTGGCTTAGAAAGTGAAGATTTGCTGAATTCAAAGGATTTCCAACAAGCAGTAATGCAAGCCCTCAGTCAGCTGGGCTGATCACCTGTGTCACCTACCATATACTACTCTACTGGATACAATGGCTTTGTGTTTTCATAGCACATCTTCAAAGCAAATTGTGCTGTTTGATTTAAGGATGAGGAGAGTTTAGGAGATGATGGATTTTCTAAGAAGTTTACTTCAGGAAATAATCTTTTGGAGTGTTACTGCATTTAGTAGTTTATTCCCTATTAGAATTTATCTGATTCAATTTCTTAGATTTTCTTACACCTTTCTCACTAAATAAAAGGCTATGTACTCCCCTCTGTTTTCTCCTTGTGAAGACATTATACCCTGTAATCAAATCACTCCTCAATCTTCCCTTTTAATAAGCTAACCAGATTTAAGCACTAAGCTTTTAACAGCAAGATGTTTTCTCCAGAAAATAGAATAAATACCGTGGTTATCATCGGAGCTCTCTTGAGGCTTCTAAACCCCACTATAAATGCAGCCACCAAAACTGCAAGCTGTATTTCAGTATTAGCCTCACCTGTGTTTCACACAGGGATAAAATTACTTTTACTGCATGGATTATGGGGTCCAAACAGTCCTTTTTCACTAACACATGTCACTCAGACGCATTAATTAGGTTGTTTCCCCTGCTGTGAATTTTAATTCCTTGCAGAGCCTCTGCTTTCCAGGGTACAGTACTGTATTCTGTTGGTATATTCCATTTATTAAGAGAGCTTTTGTTGTGTATCTTCTGTGTCTGTATTATTGTTTACCAGTTTCTCAAAGCCCCTAAATTTTAGCAGAAGCACTTTTTCTCCTTACTTTGTAACTTCCATTCTTAAACATCACGGGAGAGTAATGGGGCCCCACATAAATCCTTCATGAAAGGTTTCCTGGACTGTTGACGTTAATAACATGATTTCTTTTTCATAAACTACTGAGAAGTGCTTATTGAGTAACTTTCTCAGATCTGTAGCTTACAGAACATTCCACTGGTTTTGTTACTGAACCAAAAGTGATCTGTGAATGCTCAGTGTCCATATTCCCCATATTACTAGTAACTCTGAGGCAAGCAAGGATGTGTTAAAGCTTCCCCATAACGTTGTTCTGCCTATCTACCCTCTCTGTCTTTCCTAAAAATGTTCCATTTGACTTTTATTTTGAGCATAGAGTTTTTCCCGAGGTTTTAGTACTGTAGTTTGACAGTGTGGGGTTTCTTTTCCAGAGAAGGTAAATTTTCTGCTCATCTTACACATTTCATGTCTGCATATCCCTGCAAGTCATTGTGCACTCAATTAGATGAGTGGCTTTTTGCTTTATTTATCATTAGTAATCCCTTCCTTCCATCTCTTACCTGTCTAAGAGATTTCTCCTGAGTAAAATGGCCCCTTGTTCCAACAGGACAAGTCATATCTCTGCTAGTAACAGCTTGTCATTTATCTTCCCTTGCCCATGAGCTGAGAAGGAGCAGAGAGGCAGCACCCACCTGGTCTGTCTTCCAATGCCTGTTACACCCCACAATGTCCCTTGTGGCACCATGTCTTTGACAATGACATGTGACATTTTCCATCCATTTCAGGTTGTTGTGCCAGGGTCAACTCACCATCCTGAGGCAATGAAGGCCTTTGTCTGCATTGTATTCATGAGTAGATGCTGGTTTTTATTATCTCAAAATATCTGGAAGGATCATTAGTGGTGGCTTGCTGTGTACTGAAAAGTTCCCTATAATTTTTATATTTTTTTAATAAAAAACAAGATCAACACAAAGCACAGCACAAACCATAACACAGAGAGACCTGTGTATAATTGAAATGAATCTTAAAAGGAAAGCACCAGGCAGCTGTGCTTAGTTGGTGCTGTCAACTCCACATAAAATATATACTCAATAGACTGTGCCTTAGTATGATGCTATTAAATCTACATTTATTTATCATGCACAGCCTTCTCCCAAACAATTAATTTCCTCTTGTTAATGAAATGTTTTGGAGAATCTAGAAATAATTGATATCTAAAATGAGATAGGAAACCTGGTGCCAACTGTTTTTGTGTTTCCAAAGGGGAAATGTGTCCCAAATCATTCTCCTTAATATTTAGCATAGATGACATTTAAGGAAGAGGAGTACAAAAGAAATATGAGTTTTTCTGTCTTTAAGGGCAAGGTGTTTGTATTTTATTCGTAGACTTAAGAGGAACATTTTTCAAAGCAACACCATTTCTGCTTCTATTTTTCTGCAGGAGAGTAATTTCTGGAATGTTAGTGTTATTTTATAATTTTCACGGTTTTCAGTTTTTCTAGTATATACAAGAACATATGCTCTCACTTAGATACTTCAAGGATTTAATATGTTTACATGGAAATTAATGTATCATGCCTTGATAAGACACGATATGCAAATTCTCCCTTTTTGTTAATTGACTAAATAATTTCAGCCATCTTACATCCCTGGAAGGCCTTGAAATATGTTCTTTCTTACTTAAATCAGAAGAAATTTTGCGATTCATTTCAACTGGGCTGCAACATGTGCTGGTCTTCAACTAAGTGTTTGCACTTTCCCTCATATACAAAGAATATTTATGAAAATAAAATAATTTTTTATATAGAAAAAGATTCTCCTATCTCATCAGTCAAACCCAGGCTAATATTTTCTTCAGTTCATCGTAGGTGGATTTGTTTGGGCATCTCTTCATTATCAACTGCTTTCTTGAGATGTCAAAATAAATGAATTCATGAAATTATTTAAGCTCTAGGAACCTCATTATGTGTGGAAAAAAATGTGCTGTAAATTGACCTTTTTTAAGAACACTTGCTGTCTCAGAAAATCTTCTTGTATAAATATTTAAACAGAGAACATACTTTATTATTACCTCTTGACATCAGATGCCAGGTGGTGGATCTATTTATATTTTAGTTTGCTTTAATTTCATTTTATTTGTTTGTTGATTAAATTTCATATGAAAAATTCAAGAAGGTGCAGACAATGATAGTAAATATCAATTATGTAACCTCTCAGATGAGCCTGTTCAAGACAATTGCTCAGAATCCATCTATTTTCTCCATGCCAAATAGTAATTTCTCTTAAATATTATGAAACACGTGAATAAATTACATTAGTTCTCTAACAGAGCTGTAACATCAAAGACAAAACCAAAAAGATTAGGGGAGAAAATGGACTGACATTTCTAGATCAATTGTGAAAGGAATAAATGGAAATATATTTTAACTTTACGTCACAAAGGCATCTGCTACTGAAGTTCAACAACGAAACACCAAACTCATATAAACTAGATCTCTGAATTGTAATTCAGGTCTGACTCTGAAAGACTGTCCTGTCAACAGCATTAATTCCAAGGGATATTGAACAATATTTTCCTGTATAATTTCAGAACAAAGCTTTAAAAAACTACCCAGACCATCAGATTCTAAAAGAGGAAAATCAAAAATGAGTTTGTCAAGGTCTGTCCTTGAGAGGCAAACATGCAGAGATCCAGGCCTATACAGCCTTTTACATGAAATAAAGAAAATCTCTGAAAATCGTGCAAACAATTCAAAATACTGTACTATACACAGAAAATAGCCATACATCCCAGCCAACCTGGTTTCCAAATATCTTCCTCATTGTCAATAACCTTTTGGTAAGATTGCAGCAGTATGACATTAATGAGAATCAACTGCAATACAATTATTTCACTTTCTAAATATGGTAGAGTGTTTTTTAAAACACTCTGTGTCGAATACAGAATGCATATGTAAACTAATACATACAGGATGTAAAAGGATGCCTGAGCTCTGATGAATGGAAAAATAAGTAAAAAAAGCAAGTGCAGCAGTTTGGATCTGAAGTGACTTGTTCAGAGCCTGCCCCATCACACCCTCAGTGCAGTGGTTTCTGTTTTTATTTCACACTTTCATCAGCCCCTGACCATCTACAGCTTTATTCCCAATGCTCAAGTTGCCAAAGGTAAAAACCCAAACTCGACATATTAGGCAGATTTTTTTTACCCCTTAACTTCTGTTAAAGTATCTAACAACCAAGAATCTTTTCATGTGGAAGGACTGCTCTGACGGATTTTTGTGAACATCTCAGATGGTTAAAAGGTAGGAGAGGTACTGACTGCTGTCTGTCTAAGTCTTGATGTTATGATAAAAAGCAGCATCCAATAAGGTGACTAGGATGAAAATATCAATGACTTTATTGTGGGTCCAGATTGAAATGAAAATCTTCTTTTTGTTTGTTGTGGTTCTTGTTTCAATAGCTGTTTTAACTATTTTCTTGCAAGCCTTAATCTAAAGTTCACAGAGTCAAAAGTGAACCAGTTTAAGATTACTTGCTAAGTTACTTTCCTAGAGGAAAATTCATCCTTATTGTACACATCACTGGTAGTTCAAGTGGAATTTTTCTTAAGAGTACAGCAAGGAAGAGTTTCATACTCTGATTTCAGAGTTTGGAAAAAATAAAATGGACCTTACTGTGCGGTAGTCATATGTCATTTCATATTCAGGTATGAATATTACTTCATTTATAAACAGTACTTCTTAAAACTATTGTGCTCTTTAAATATTTGTGATCCCTGAAATATAAATATAAATGCCATTAGTTTTATTCAGTTTTTTCAATCTTAAAAAATCAGCAGCTTTCACAATTGGTTCTAGTATCTCATTTTTCTCCTGTTAATGTAGAATATATTTGCAAATTTCTGTGCTGAATTACATTACTAGGTCTAGTGGGCCATGGAGCACAATTATTGTTCATAGAATTCATGTTATGAGAGTAATGCAAAATCATTCTCCAGAACAGTTCTTTTCTTTAAATGTATTCAGCTGATCTTGAGGTTTTTTTGCTGAAAAGGGAATTTTAGCCGATTGTGAGCTTGAGATATTTCTGTCTTTTCTTCTTTGAGTGTTTTGTATTGTTAAATAGAATGTATTTTAGCTTTTAAAAGCAATGCTTCTCTTTTTGTTGCCTTTGTTTGAAAGCTGGCATGATGAGGAGCTTCCTGTATTCTAAGAATACAGCATGTGTCCAAGGCTGAAATATGATCACATCCAGCCCAGGCTTTTTGTATGCTTTTGCAGAAGTTTTTTCTTGGTCATTACTCTGCTACTTTGTCATTCACTATTTGCACTTAATTTTTTTAAGCTGTGTGGGGAATTTTATCTCATCCTGTTCTCTCTACATTTCTCTTCTAAATATTTATACTAAAAATGAGCTAAATAAACAGAATTGCTTCCTGACCACTACAATATTTTAACTTTTTAATAACTTTTCATCTTTCTTCCTGCTGAACTGAAGCACAGAAAGATGACAGTAGGATTTTCAAGTTGCTTTCAATTTTCAACTGAAATTGTTGCAGGAGATGTGTAGGCTTTTGAGACTATCCTCTACAAGAAGGAAAAAAAAGCCATTGATAAGTTGTGCTCATGTCATTTGACTAGCTATTATCATTATGCATGAATTCTTCCTTTGATAAAATAATTTGATAATCTATCAAAGAACTGGATGTGAAAATTGCTCTTCAGCAAGTTGACAGATAGGTTGAAGCTGCTAATTGACCTGTGCTGTAGGTAGCCCTGTAATTTCTTAATGAAGCTGCTAATTGTCCATGAGATATTTGGGCTTAAAAGACAGACAGTATTTTAGAAATCATTTTTTGGTTTAAAGCTTTTTGTTTGAACTCTTGCCACATTAAAAGAATTTTATTCTATTCTCCTTTCCCTGGACATTTCGAGCACTGAAATACAAAAAGCTAAGCAGAAGTAATAGGCTGTATGTCTAAATTCTTGAAAAATTGTGCATAAGTAGAGTATGTGCCTCCAGCCTGCACTGTGTAGAATGTCAGGAGATCCTGGATGATGTGGGTTCAGTTCTTAACCAAAATTAGTCAGCAGGCAGGCAGTGGTTTGCCATCTACATCACATGTGGGCCGCCACACTGTCAAGTGTGCCCCATTGCTTGGGTAAGTTCAGTCTGCTGATGAAAAGAGACCAGGTATCTACAGTGAAGCTCCAGCTTATGCTGGGAGTAAAGGAGAGAACACTATGAGAGGCTGTGGCCATAGCACCATCCCTCTGTGTGCAGATATAAATCTCTACATCAATCACTCAGCATACAGGGTCAGGAGCTTTCACAGATCACAGTTTGCCACATGGAAGAGGCATTTGGGGATAAGTACCTGCCATTTTTGTTTGTCCAAATATCTGTCCCATTACAAATGTGATAGACACTTCCCAGTCAGACTGAAATGTTGCAGCATAACAGCTGGACATCTCCAAAAGTCCCCAGCTCACATGAATTGCTGCAGAATATCCCACATCCCTCGTCACATAAGGGAAATTTTTCCTTAACAACATTTTTATATGTAACAGGAAACTAATTTCTGTGTTGCATGCCAGAGATTAGTTAAAACACTTCCAGAAAGTATTTAAACATGGGATAAAGAAGGCAGTAAAACAACTTATGCAGAATAAAGGACAACCTGTATTTCTGTAAATAATATAACCCAAAATGATTTTTTGTCCTTGGGATGTGAGTCATGGGCTGCAGCAATGCTGACACACAAATTTTGAGCAGCCCCCACAGCAGTTTGACAGTCCCTTAAGTCCTGACAAGTTCTTATACGAAATATAGCTGCTCCATCTGCTACTCCCCTGGCATGAGATGCTCTCCTTGCTTTCATGCCAGTGTGGTGGGAGAAACACTCCTACTCACTCTAGCTATAAAATACACAGACCATAATTGTTTTTCTGTCACTGCTGCTCCTTTTCTTTGTTGCTTTACCCAGTGTCATTGTAATTCCCCTTCTATTTTCTATTGTCTGATTTCCAAACTTGAACCTCCATCAGTCTGGAAGAACTTTGGGCAGTACTCTTTGCTGAAATCCATCTGTGCCTTGCATGCCTCTGTCAGTCCTTGCACTCAATAAGGAAGAGGTCATTCCTGTAACTTTCTATGCTGATGGGCAGCAGTATACCAAAAGCTGTCTAGAGCCTATAGACTCCTTCAGCTGCACTTTTTCCCAAGCAGTGCTGTTCCAGACATCTTGCAGTGAGAGTTGTGACACCAAAGCTGTCTCACCTTCAAGAAACACGATATTCAGGCTTGTCTTTTTTGTAAACTGCACAACCTGATTGATGTATTCAGAGTCTGGAAATTCAAGCCTCTCAAATATAGCTGTACCCATAACCGTAGCAGAACTCTTCCTGTTGAGAAGTATCAAGTATTACAAGCTGATGTACATTTTAGTTGCATAGCTAGCTTCACTGCATCTTTCCTTATTCTGTTATTCAACTAAAGCCACTCTGATTTCACTGGCTCATTTTTTGCTATTCAGTTCTGAATCTATCTCTGATTAGACCTCTGTGAACCAGGGGATAAAGAACATCACACACCACTGATTTTTCCCCTTCTTAACAAAGCGGGGGGCTCTGCAACATAATGTGTTTGACTGATAGGCAGGATGCTTGGTAAGTAGATAGGTAAATAGATAAGTAGGCAGACAGATGTATAGGTAGGTGGATTTAAAAGGTTTTTCAAATTAAAAAGCATCTTATTTTAATAGGGAAAGATGTTTTTAAGAGCAAGCTCCATATTTTAGTTGTGAACGACAGCTGAGCTACTTACAGCCAGTCATATCCCAAGTCTGTTGAGACTTTTATCTTGCAATTTTTTCATGTCTTACTTCAGAGACCTGAAGTTATGTTATTGTCTCTTGATAGAATTGTAGTCGCTAAAAAGAAATAGATTTTTTGTTACAATGTCTCTTGTGATCAAGATCTCGAGATGTTCAGGAAACAGAGCCCTAAGTACATAAAACAAACACATTAGCCTACATTTGAGCAGTCTCTACAACTGAAGCAGTGGGTGTGCACTGCACCCAAGGCAAAAAAAGATGGCAATGTGGTTTTACAATGCATACTGTCTATCCAGAGTTTGGCCAGAGCATGCAGCTTCATCTCCTGCTGCATGCCTGGGAATGCAATGCTCTACTGAGAATGAGAACTGTCACGCTCAGATGACAGATAAGTCAGGATACCAAACCTTCCTTTCCCTCACCTGATAGTGATAAATATCTTGATGACTGGTTCAGGTCTTCCCTGGGGAAATGGTAGAAGGCTGTGTTCTTTATCTCCATCATTTTTTGGTGATACAGGTTTAGACAGAAACCATAACCAGGCTATGACTTTGTTCTCTTCTCCATAAAGCACAGCCTTTCTGCCTGTGCAGCCTCCCCTCCTTTGTCACTGCATTGCCAATATTCATGCCTATGTTTCAAAACATGCATTTGAAATCACTGCTCAGAACCAAGCACATCATATTCTTCTGCAGCCCAGCATCCTCTGGAAGGAAACCAGGCAAAAGGGCAGAAGGTGCCACAGGAGATTGTGGCCAGACCCTAGTTTTCACGAATGGGGACAAGGACCTGAGGGATATCTGCCTAAGAGAAATACCTTCATCTGTCATTTGTGAAATAAACAGTACAAGAGCAAAATTAAAACTGTTCCATTTCTACTGTTAATTCCTAAAGCAAGACCCCCCCGGGTGTTAAAGAAACAGTAAAAAATTATCTTTCCTGGACACCTGAGAATTCAGCTAAGAGGAAGCTTTCATCAGTTTTCAAATACGGAGAAACCTGGACTCTTACAACTTTTTAGATACTGAAAGCAATCAGTAAGTTTGGACAAACATGTAATAACCTGGAATTAACCCATTCCTGTGTACATAGATAAGATCACCCTACCATTATTTATGAATATATTTATTTTTGCAGAGGTAGCTAATTTATGAGTTCATTATGTTCTAGACATCATGCACTGTTGTGCTTACTTCACTAAACTACAGAGATGACAAGGCTAGCAGTTAAATGGAAGTTTGATTATCAAAGAGAAGGAAGGGTTGATTCAGGTGAAAGATGGGACGCTATGAAAATGGGGAAAGAAGACAGAGAAAGCAAAACAAAACAAAACCTTCTACAAAATCTAAGATCATTTCCATGTCACTTTTTTCAAAAAGCCCGAGATAAAACATACCTCCCCTCAATGTGAACTGATGAATTTTTTATTTTGTTCTATTTCTTCCCAAGGGGGAAAATAGTACTAAAAATGATATTTAGTTCAAAAGCTTGTGCATGAAGTGCTATTTCAACTCCTTCATCAGCCAGGTAGATAAGGCATCAAAATGCAATATATTTTAAATATGGAATTTGTGTCTCTGAGGATGTTCTTTCTTGAATAGAAGAATGTTTGTGTTAAAACACACATTGCACGGTATAGAGGAAGAAGAAAAAAAGTAAAACCTACATCAACAAACTAACACTGAAAATACCAGCTCAAAATAGCTTATTTATTAGGAATCATTCCAATCAAAATGGCAAAATAGAAAAATGAATTTTTTTTTTAAGTGAAAAAGAAATAAAATTGAATCACATAATATGTATTTCCCCCAAAGCAGGAAGGACCTTGTTTTTATACTGTTTCTCATCCTGCTTGGATTTAGAATATTCTGAAGCCTGCTTTGACAATTGTTTCTGCCTATGGTGTAAACACATATGCAGGAAATAAATGGGTGATATGAAATTGCTAGTACTACCCTTTAGTTAATGGGATTCATGGGATGCTAGAATTTACAAATATGGATATATCTCCTGCTATCTTACACCTTTTTCTAAAAAAATGCAGTCTTCAGAATAAGAAGTTTGATGAAACTGCCTTGTCAGGGGTGCTTGGTTGTCAAAGAAACAGAGCTGCATCATAGGCAGGGAAATTGAGCTATTAGTTTAGCAATGCCACTGAAGAAGCAGCTTGTAAGAGGAACCACAACAGGCATGTTTTGTTTCTTGGTTTCAGAATTTCATGCTACTTATAAACAGCAGTTTAAATTTATCAAATATGTGCATATGTTGGGTTATCTTAAAGGAAAGAAAAATAATACAGCATTATTGCTCTGCTATATAATAATTTGTCATCATCTGCAGCTTTTTCTCAGTTATATAGAAGATGTCCCATGGCTTGGGCAACTTACCCTGCAGCTTTTTGTTGCATTTTTGCTGGAAAGAATTACTTAACTTCACCCCTCTAAGACTTGTATACATGCAGCCATTTCCAAACAAGTTGGGATTCAGGTCACATTTGCTGTTCATCTAGCTGGAGTTCCCTGGAAGCAGTGTTTTGCTAAAACTGCAGGCAAAACCTTCTCTGAATTCTGCACTACTGACTTCCCAGGAAGTTGGATTTGGGAGTTTATTGTCTTTCTCTATTGAGTTTAGAATTTAGAGCAGTTCTGTCAAGGTGTGGGAATAGTTTTTATTCTGGATATTTTTGCCTTAGTGCAACTGAAGTCGGCTGCTAATAACTTAAATCACTTTTCTGTTAATAGCTTATGATCCTTTAATTTATTTATATTAATATCAAAGAGAATTTCTTTAGCTAATGTGTTGTATCTACCTCGTGAACACAATTATTTGGGACTCAAAACTCCATATGTTTCACTGCCTATGAATTGTCCTGTACAGCTGCACTCTGAAAGAAATATCTACCAGCTTTTCAAGTATTTACAGCTTAGGCTGTGATTTTATGATGGTCCTAAGTCAACAGAAGTGGAGCCTGTCTCACCTAACCTTGGCCATACATTCCCAATTCTCCTTCTTTGCCACCTCTACTATTCATCCTGATGTTCAGGGAACTGGTTCAGTAAAGTGACCTGCCTGAAAACCAGTCCAAAAATAATAAAAAGTGATAGGTTTCTGACCAGACTAGCTTTCTGATTCATTCATGTCATAGAGGCACTGGCACACAACTGGTGACAGGAACGTGTAGCCAGAAATAATCAGGAGACATAAATATCTCTGACAATGCCAGTCTGCCCTTTAGGTGGTTTCAGTAGGAACTGGGACCTGGTATTTGCCTCCTCTCTATGTGGTGCACTGCTCTTATCTTGCTGGCACTCTCTGACTATCTTTCTTAAATAAATGTATTTGTCATTTCCCTGGACTTCCACTACTTCAGATCTCCTTGTTTCTGTGTCCTTCAAGAAGCGGCCAAGGAGGCACATCTGAATTGTGAGTCTGGAACAAGTACTGCAGATTTTTACTGACCTTTTCATAATGGATTACAAGTAAGTGGGTAAAAGCTCCAGTCCAGAGAAAAGTCTGCTACTGTTATCAGTACCTAACATAAAGCCTGTAGATATATTTCACTTGACATTTGCAGTTTAGGAATTAGAGTTCTCCTGTTTCACTAGAGAGAAACATCATTTTCCTGTTTCACTAGAGAGAAATCCAGAGTTTGAGTAGCAGTTTCAGCAAAAAGTCGGGGGTAAATCCAGCATTTCAAGGAGTCTCTTTGTTGCTGACTTCTAACAGAAACAAAATGTACTTGCTCTCAATCTGTATGTATATGTTCTGCTTTCCAGGGACTTGATGGCATTTGAACACATTGTCCAACAAGGTCTGCAATTCTCAAAAAAAGCATCAAAATTCTTGTGAGGCTCATAGAAGGAGAAGAATGACTCTGTAATAAAGAAAAGTGGATGTTAGTTAGGATCATTTTCTCCTATGGAGCACGCATGTTGCTAAACACCAGAGGAATTTTAGAGGACAAAACCCTAGTAAAGAGCACAAAATCCAAGAATCTTTAATCTGCATCTGTATTCTTTTAGAAATCAACATCAGTCTGCTAACAAAAAATATACATGATTATATAGAAAATAGGAAGGCATTAAATCTAGAGCCCACTGAACTATATATTGTAAATTAAGATAGCTCAAAATGCAATTTTGTTTCATACTTTTCCTTTACATAAGTAGATTATCCACATTCTTCCTTTCAAAAAGTACTCAGTGACAATGTAGACCTTAAGTTGTTGCAGAGGTTTATTCATTCCTCTTGCATCAGTATTCATCAATGATATAGAGCCAGTCTGAGCTTGGCAGTGACTCAAGGGCAAGCAGTCATTTTTCTAATCAATGCTCCCTCAAAAAAGTAATTTACCATCCAAGTCTAGACATATAGCAGAAACCTGCTTTGCTTTGCTCTACTTAACATCCAATCTATTCTCTAGAAAGCTGGAAGCAACTTGAATTTCCGTTGCCTCATGCAGATTTGGAAGGGTGCCACAGGGATTGTTAAACTTATCAAATACTGTCTCTGGAGCTCCATATAAATTGTCCTCAAAATTTTTGAATGGCAGAATGTATAGGCTTGCACACAACCAAATCACGTCATTCCTTTTTAGGTTTCATTTGGAGTACTAAAAGCTCTTTATTTTAACTTTCCTGAGCACCTTTCACCTATTGTTCTAAACATTATCCACCATTCATTCAAGTCAGGTTGTTCTTTTATCACGGCGCTCTTTGAACACGTCCCAGGCCTTGTATCTGTCTGTGTTTATATGATCAGATGATTGTCAGTGGGCCCTGTGAAGCCTGACATGAACTTGTTTTATAAGGATGACTTCGCAGTTCAAAAATCGCTTCAATAAAGCTTGAAAAACTCTACCCAATTTGGTGGTCAAATCCACAACCTAAACGAGTTTTTTTCGCAGGTATCAGAAGTAAAGGGTGTGATGTGTAAAGACTTATTTTTCCTTTTTCTTGCTGCTAACACTCTTTCACCTATTCCTGGCAATGGGGTCACTTATCACCCTCAAAAGATATTTTCAGTGTATAGGATATTGCCACTTTGAAAGCACTAGCTGGGTGAGTCATCACTTCCTATTGATAGCACCAGACTTGTGCAATTCTGCTGTCTCCTACTGCTGATAAAATTGCTCTGTGAAGCAGCCATAATGCATGCTATAGCACAGTTAATTTGGGACTTCAGGGACTTAAATCTTATCAGTCAGGGAGTGCAAGAGCTCTAAAGGGCCACTGGGCCACTGTATAATTTAAAACCTAAGATTTATATGGCAAAGAGGCCTATCCTTAAAGCCATTATTACATCATTATTTCAGATTAGTTCTAAGGATAGATATGCAAACAGACACACTCAGCCTATATAAACTGAGCTGTTATAAAACAGTATATGATGGAAAAGAGCTCTAATAGCCCTCAGGTGTTCCAGAAGACTCTATTGATTCAAGTTGCCCAACAGATTTATGGAAAATAAACTAAGAGACTGCTCTTAGGAGGAACTGTTTCTCCTTTCTCCATCAACACTGCTTTCAAAGTGCACTCAGAGTGTGTTTCATTTATTCCTTGCCCCTTTTTTTTTCTTTCATGCTCTACCAGAAAGAGTGGTCTATTGACAAATGCCTGCATTATTCATTGAATCATAGAATCATCAAGGTTGGAAGACACCTTTAAGATTATTAAGCCCCACCACCAACCCAGCACTACCACTGTAACGCCTAAACCACTAAACCACATCACCTAGTGCTGGATCCAGATGCCTCTTAAATGCCTCCAGGGATGGTGATTACACCATCTCCCTGGGCAGCCTATTCCAGTGCCTGACAACCCTAACAGTGAAAAAAAAAATAATATCTAATCTGAGCCTTCCCTGTCCCATCTTAAGGCTGAAAATTAGCCTAATGTATATTTTCAGTAAGAATTCTTTTAATCCTATATCCAAGAATTTTCTTGATAACTGTGTCTTGTTTCAGTTTTCTAATACTTGTTTATGCAACTGTTAACTGTGAGAGAACAAAGAAAATGCTCATGGTCAGCGTGCAGAGATCACCTCAGAGTATGCATTTTAAGGCATAAGGGTGTTTCTCCAGCTCTCCTTTGGGTCATCAATCACTTTTGTACCTGCAAAAGAAGAGTGGTTGCCTTGTTGTTGTGTGCAGGACAGCCACTCAACAGCAAAATGAGCTGCAGTTCCTTGGGAGGATTTCTCTATCTGGCTATATAAAGAATTGGAGTTGCAGGGATCAGTTTCACTGTAGGCACTGTAGGAATTGGCTGACTTCCTTGCGTCCAAGCAATCTGTGAAATGACACACAGTTTTTGAAAACAGACCACTTAAAGATTGAAATTGAAGTCTGGACTGCAGATAAGTTTGTCACCAAGTATTCTGGTCACGTCTCACAAGTAGGAATTATCTGCTGTGACACAAAGTGGCTGGTAATGATCAAAATTACATGGTAGCTCATTCTAAGAGACCACATAATCAGCCTTATATCTGACCATTTGAACTGTTCTGTAATAGCATATCTGATTTCTTTCATTGCTAATAGTACCTATTCCTCACTTTCCTTTTTTCCTGAGACCCAGAGGATGCGACACCACTCTTCAAATTATATTTTTCTTTCTTTAAATTCCTTTTTCAGGCTGGAGTTCCTAAAATGGTCACATCAATGCATTCATCAGACCTCCAAGAAGGTGATCCAATTAGTGACTTGCTTCTTGGCTTTGTGGGAAGACATGGCGCCAAGGGTGCCCTTAAGAGGGTTTAGTCTGGTTTCTTGCTGAAAAGAAATAAAGAGTCTGTGCTGGGTGTTAGCACCTCTTGATTGCTGGCCCGTAGGTAATTCTGAGCAGATGTCAGGCAGTCTGGTCCTGTTTTTTCTTGGTCAGGTCTGCCAAGTTTCCTGCTTGAATCAGGTATATTACACGTTAAGGAACACTTTCCCGTCATTCTCCCTTTCAGCATCATGCCTCTCCTTAGCCTGGTCTTTTCTAGTGCTGGACAGTTCAGAGAAGTCCATGTTTTCCTTGGCAAAAGAGCTCTGTAGTGAAAATATGTGCAGAGCCTAGCTATAGAGCCAAGCCACAGGAGAGAAAACTCAACCCACCATAACTAGACAATCAAAATGTAACTTGGAAATGTAGGGTCTCATTCCTCATTCTGGGAAATAAATAAAAAAAAGGAAAAATTGGGGAGAAAATGGTAAGGCAAGAGAAAAAAAGGTTATGAGAAACAGAGACAGAGAGGAAAAAGATACGGGAAGTAGAAATGTGAATTAGGAAAAATAGAGAGTGGAGGAAACAAACTAAGTGACAGATTCTGTGACCACCTGAAAAAGAGGCATCTGTATCACTGAGGACTGTCTCATCACCAAGCTGTTCTCTCCTCTTCTCCCTTGCTGTCAGTCACTCAGAAAGCCCTACATGCTCCCTTCCCCTCTGCACCATTATGGACTGGCACATGGATGGAGTGGATGGACAAATACTTGGAGCCCTTCAGTTAATGCTGTATGTAGGCATTGATCTGAGCAAGAGTTCACAGGGTGGGAGAAGGGAGCTCGTTAATGACAGCAAGGTCCTCCGCATCATTTCTTCTTCAGGGAACTGCCATGAGATGTCATCCTATGGCTTTGGTGATCTTACTATTGTATTACCCTCAATAGACCTTGCTGCAAAATGATGCCCTATCCTTTATTGCCAGAACAACTGATCTTCACTGTCTTTTTTAATGCATTTTGCACACAGGAAACAAATGGTGTAACTGCTTTCCCAAACATCTCTGTTTTCCTCAAAACTTCATTCCTCCAATCTCCTTTTCTCTCCTCCTTATTCTCTCATCTGTTATGTACTTGCTGAGAGGCAGTGCACAACCTGCAGTGGGCCCTGCAGATCATTTCAGATTCCTAAAGCAGGCAGCAGAGAAGAACAGTTATTTCAGGGGTCCTGCAAGTGATGCTTCTCAGACTAAGGCTTTTAGGCTTTTCTTTTCCTGCACGTGTCCTAATACTGAATCTCAGGTAATGTGTATTTGGTTAGGTGACTGAGATCTTCATCCTGGGTACCAACATAACATAACTCCAGCATCCTCTTTTCAGAGATCTCTTAATGGACACCAAGTCTGACTATATGGATATATAGTATAGCATCACAGCAGACTGTGAGAAATACCCATGCTACAGGATTTAACTTGCTTATGTGAGGAAAATAACCCATGAACACCAGAGGCTTATGTCCAAAAAGGAGACAGAGGAGTCCTGTAACTTTATTCGAATAAAGGGAGAGGCCATGGGGCATTTCCCTTGGGGTCTCTCAAGCTTTTGGAGGACACAGCCTCCCTTTTATCCTCATTCCCGACCCCAGGCCCTGCTCTCTTTCCCCACTGGCTGAGGTATTGGAGAGGTACAGACTTCCCAGAATCACCTAATGCCCAAGACCCCCCTTTCCCAATGCTTAATCTCCCACTTTTGTCTTTCCCTTATGGAATTTTATGGTCCTGCTCATGGTTCCTTTCATATTCCAATATTCAGTTTGATTTATCAGCAGATCTTTGGTTTGTTTGTAAATGTGAATTTCAATGGAATTTTTATCTCTGGGTGCCAGTCTTATCTATCAGACACTGTTTGTGAAGACAAGTTTCTTCATTCCTTTCACTTACTACCTGAAGCCAGGGGTTTGTGCTCTTTAAACCTTTCAGAAAATGTTTCCAATGCAGAAGTATTTCCAATGCAATGGAATAATTAATAAATTAATAAATTAATTTTCTTATCTGTCATGGAAGAGACTACCGGTGCTTACTGAATTGATTGAATAGTGGCTGAAGGAGCTGCTACACCCAGCTGAGATGTTCTTCTAGACTTCTTTGAGACATCTCTTCAACAAAGCTCTATATTATTTCTCCATGTTCATGTAGCATGGACACTTCTATTTCTTCACTACTACTGTCTCGGCCTACACTTTCAATCTCCTTCTTACGTATATATTTAAATGACACAACATTAGCAAGGTATTAACAAGATTAAACATTAGCAAGGTATTAACAAGATCTTGGGCTGATTGGAATTCCTCTCCATTCTGAGATATTCTCTGAGATCCTGTAGGTCCCAGGGTTTTTTGATTTTTTTTGTTTTCACTGCTAGGTTGTTCCCAGCTTTTCATTCCACATTTCGTGCATTCGATTTTTCTTCAAGCAGCATAGCTTTTTGCATCTATTTTCATTCAATTTAATCTGAAATATTCCAGACCACCCATCCCTGGATTCACCAAGATTGAGCTGAATTTGGATCCTGACAATACTCCTGCGTCTGCTTTTTCTCAGGTAGTTCAGATACATGTTCTCTGTTGGAGCAGTAAGTTCTTAAAGAGAAAATGTAAAGTAAGTGTTAAGCAGCAGAGACTTCCTGCAGCCCTCAGTGTGATGTGCCCTGCAGTTTGAAGTGAACTGTCGGTAACTTCATGTTTGTGCCTCGTTGCTCTGTAGGTGTCTGTAAAAGTGTTGGGTCTTGGTAACAATTCTCTTGGGGAAAAAAATTAGTCTGATTGCCCTAGAATTCCTGTCTTTTTCCTTCTTAATGGACTATGTCCTCCCATACCTCCCCTGGTCTGCGTAGGATATCAGGTCTTTGTCAGCTGCTTTGTTCCTTAAGTACACTGACATGGATTTCGTCAGGCACTGCTGACTCAAATACATCTGTATTGTCTAAACACTCTTTAATTTACTCTTTACCCTGCTCTGGTCTGTGTTGCCCCATTTCCCTATTTACTTTGTTTCAGGGTCTGGTGAAGACTAATCTCCTTCCTGCAGCCTGAAAAAAAGCAGGCACTCAATACTTCAGCTTTCACTTTATTACCTGACTTGTTAGCTTTTTTGTGAAGTAATAGATTTTCTTTGAGGTCTTTCTCTGTCTTCTTTTTCTGTTTCTTGAATTTTCTGAACCCTTATTTGTTGCCATGCTGTTTATAGAATATTGCATTCTAGAAAGAAGTAAAGCAAAACTAAAAAAACCCTTGAGCTTTTCTGTTTGTTTGAGACCTTTTTAAAAAATTTTGTAATGCTATTTTCTTTATAAGCATCCTTCATTGTGTACCCTATTTTTACCCTTGCTTTTGGCATTTACCATGGTGTTTTTCTGTTTCCTCAGGGGAAGAATTACCCTCATAATTTAGTATACTACTTTAACCTTATTTCTTTCTATTTATGATTTGATTGTTTTGCTCCTTTTAAACACATGAAACAAGGATGGCCAACAAGTGGCATTTCAGACACCCTGACTACTTTGCTGGACTCCCAGCTCCTTATTCTGCTGGTTTTGTGCATTTCTTTCTCATACTAATTAACTCCTGTTGAGGCCTCTTCTACCTGCGTTTCACCAGCAGATTTCCAGCCTCCTCCTCTAGTAATAATTGGATTTAAAATTTGCCTTCACATCCAGCAGCTTCAAAACCCTCTTTAAAATCAGCTAGGGTGAACACATTGCCAATTGGGTCAGTGTTGCTTTTTGAACAGATGGATTGCTAGGAAAGTAAATCTCCCATTGCCCATTTCTATGGCACTGGCTCTTCCAAGCACTGAAATTGCCTGGTGCTCATACCTTGATCCCCTGATCAACCTGCACTGTGCAATGGACTTTCTTCTTTTCCTCTTTACCTCATACAACATTACTTTCATTTAATTTCTGGAAGCAGTACATACATTCTTGATACATTTTTTAAGTGACCTGTATCACAGATAACAATGTGATAAGCATATTGTAGATTATTGCCTACATTTTTTTACTGAGTCCTAGCACAGGCCATAGGATGTGTCAGCCAAAAACCCCCCCAAAAAAACAAAACAAACCCCTCACTATCTCATAAAAAATCTGTTAATTTTCCCCTCTTTTTTTAATATAAAGCACTATTGGCAGAAGCTTTGTTTTTGTAACTCATGAGATTTTTAACAGCGGATATACCCAATTTTTGATTATAATGTGGTGTAACAAACATTCTGCAAATCAAAGCAAACAGCCTCTGGGAGTTCTCAGGCTTGTTATTATCTTAGCTCTAGCAAATACAAACTCCAGGCTGCACATTTGGTCAACTATAAAATGACTACAGATGTGGACAATATTTCATCAGAGCTCTGTTTATTAGGTTGTCGTATTTCTACAGGGTAACCCTCAGAGAGGGGGGTTTCAGAGTTTTTCCCTTTTAAAGTGGAGGTTTGTGGATTCCTTCACCAGGGGAAGCAAAGTTTCTCACAGCAGGAATGCAGCACCCAGCATCTGCAACTTGGACCCCACTCAGGTTGGACCAGCTCCCTGCTGTTTGCACTTCCCATCTTCACCTCCACTGGCTCCTCAGTCCATCACCTGGAGCCCTCCAGAGCAGACAATCCCAGCATATTTGGGGCACTCTGATACTGGTTGCAGTCACCATAAGACATTATTTTCCTCAGGCCTCCACTCTGTGTCTTCTTGTCACTTCAGTAATTCTGTGCCAGGAAGCTGAAGCAATTTTAAATAGACTTACTGAAACTTTTTTTTTTAAATTCCCATTTATTTCTACTTTGAAATTAGAACATTCATAGCTGCTTCCTTTAAAGAGCTCAGAATTCATTTTGCTTCTTGCATCATGTTATCCAGCTTAACTAATGATACCAATCCATTTCAATTCTCACTCCTTTGTTTAAATTACTTTGTATCTCTGGTAATATGAATACCCATCTGCTAATCAATACACCAGGGATATTCCTATTGATTTTTTCTGTCTTTTTCAAAGAATTTGTTCTACTAAATTATCAACTGCTGCTATCTAAATAGTTTCACTGGGTGCATTTATCTTCAGTAGAGCAATTTCTTACTGGTTAACAACAGGAGGGAAAAAAGCAGTTGCATTTATTGGATCTGAAAGGTACACAGGCTTGGGACCTGTTCCTGGGGGCTTGCCCTGTCCCATGGTACTCGTGGCACAGAACACACGGTCACTGGGGACTGCTTTGCAATGCCCTTCCACGCAGCTTCCACTGTTGTGTGGGTAATGACTTTGCTAGTTTTGCCATCATACTTAGCAGGCCATAATGGACCACATGTGATAGACTTAAAAGACTTTAGTAGAGAGAAAATTAGCTCTTAATTGACAAAATTACTTTTGGACTGTGAAAGCAATTTGTCCAGAAGGACTAGCACCTTGCAAGGAAGGGAAATTAGACTTGAACGACTTGCTCCTGGGTCACCTCTCAACTCAGGCACTAATTCAAAAGCCTTCATGCACTGCAGTGCTGCACAGCAGATCTGACTGCAGAGCCAAGCCTGAGTGTTACTGACAGCCTGGTATCGGGGGAGTGCATCAGGAAAACGAGGAAGAGGAACTGCTTAGGAATAACTAAACTGTTCTTGAGCCTCCCTTGTGTCTCTTCCTATCTATTTACAAGGTAAAAACACTTTATATAAAATCTTATGTAAAAAGTGAAAGCTCTGCAGTGACCGAACAAGTCTGAGACTGGATTTCCTTTGCAATTTCATAGTGGCTCTGTTTCAATGGGACTTCAATTTGCCACGCCAGATTCCTGTTTCAGTCAAAGTGAGAGATAGAAGAAATGTTGGCTCACCTGCTCAGTTGCTTGCCTTATGCAGATGCAAGAGCAGAGAGGCATTTCCTAGTGCTGCATTGTACTGCGGCCATCCAGTATTCCAAAAAACCAAACAAACTACTATAGTTCTCTCAGTAAGATTATTTGGGGTTGGGATGGAAGTAAATTTGTTCTTATTTCCCTTCTTGTGGCTGAAATCTTTCCATTCAGCTGTTTCGTCTTTTCAAGCTCTCTTTGGCAGCTGTGAGGTCTTGGAATTTTCCAGGTTTAGGGATTTCTGCATCCAGTTCACAAGACTATAAGAAAAATATTTAATAATCCAAGGGCTGGTAAAAGTTAGAGTGTATTCAGGTGCTTCATTCTGTTGAAAAAAAGCAAACAGCTGATGTTGCATGCAACCTGCTAAATAAAGCCAAAAGGTACTCCTGAGTTTTGGGAATTCTATTTCATTGGTATCTATTTTGTTGTTAGCCAGATTAAGCTCATAAATTGTGTAGATACATTAAAAAGCATGAAGCTTGCAAGTAATCCTTTTCCTACATTTTAAAGTCATCTGTTTTCATAGACATACCTATTCTCCTTCTCAAAGCAGCATTTTCCATTGTTCAGCAATTTTATTTCCATACAGAAAAGAGATTATATGCAAAATACTATAATTAAGGAATGTGATGCAACATCATTGCTAAGATTTTCTTCACCACTGAAAATATTCTCCAATCTGGTGAAACATTAGGCTTACTTAATGCCACAATCAGGTGGCAAAGCCTGTCTTCCCTGAGAAACACAGGCAGGTCTGTCTGGTGGGTCCATCTCTAATGAAGCACAAGGGAACTTGGCCACTTGAACGTCAGAGGATGGCAGAGCTGAGGTTGGTACAGTGAGGGTTTTTACCTGGCCCAGGAAAGTTGCCTGGAAAGTTGTCTGTGTGACTTCACCCAAGAGGAAATTGCTCCCTCTAAAAGTTATCACAGAGCTCCACAAAGCCTGCAGTCTTCTTAAACTTTTCAAAACTGCCTTTTTTCCTTGAAAAATGAGAAGTCTGGGAAGTTTCATAAGCCTCTAAGGAGTTGCCAGCCAGAAGACTCTTGGCAGGTTTCCTACTTTTTCACTGATTCTAAAGCAAATACTTTAGAGTGTATGACTAGTGATCATTCTAATTTTGTTGATAGCCAATTAAGTTCAGAAGTAAAATTATTAGGATCACAGATGGCATAATACTATATTGATTGCAATGTGCTGATGCTGACTAAAACGAAAGTTTAACTAGTCATGTATCATCATCACCCTCATAAGTGAAGGGATGCTAGTGCTGGGTGTAACACCTACAGCAAGACATACTAACAGTTCAGTGGAGCTGAAAATATCATAATTTGTGTAATGAGGACAGAGAAGATGGCAATTGCTCTTTATATTCCCATTAAAATTGCATAGATGCCATTGATAGCATTTTAGAGGCTTTTTTGCCCTTTAATACTCCCATTATGGAAGTTAGATTTATGCTCCTAAATGAAAGCAAGAATGGGAAGCCAAAGATGAACCTAGGATGTAACATGTTTGAAGATCAGACCAGAAGCATGGAAAATTGGTACCTTCTGGAGCATAAATATTTGCCTAATGGTGGTCTTGTCTGCTTATCACAGGGAACTATTTTTTTAGGGATAAATAATAGTAAATTTCATCTTATATTTTTCTGTCTAGTTATTGATGTATAGGTACTGTGTGAGAGGACTATGCAGAGAAGACAGACATTGTACATATTCAAATGCACGTGTATTTTTGCAGTCAACTGCCTAGTCAACATTTTTGGATTGAAGACATAGAGTTAACCTTTAAACAATCCTAATTCAAGAAATACTGGGTAACATCCTCATGAAAGCCTTCCTGATGCACTGAAAAGACATCTAGTTCTGGCAAAACAGTGAAGACAGCTAATGTCCCTATATAATGGTAACAGTTATTTTATGTTCCACATCAAATATATTCAATTGAGAATAATGGCAAAGGTTTTGTAGCAGGTACACTTTGGGGAAGTCATCATTATACTAAATAATACTAAAAATTGAAGTGCTTATCACAGGTAAATGTGATTAAAATAAGTTTATGGAACCATTCCAGCAAAAAAAAAAATGTAGACTGGATAATGTAAAAACTTAACATGAACTTAAACTGGGCTTCCTTCTGAGTTTTGGGGATCATTTTGGGCATATGTTTCTGCATGGATACCTTTTATGAAAGTTGAAAGTTGCTGAAAGTTTTTTCAAGTAGAAACAGTTGAAGAGCAAGATGTTCGCATTTAAACTGAAATAACTTTTAAAAAACCCGAAAACCCAACCAAACTATGCAAATAAAATTTCGTTAAATTCTAGTCAAAACTGTTTCTCTGCTTTCCCTCTCTTTCCTTTATTCAGAAGTACCAATGAACCAAAAATACACGGCATTCAGAGGGTACATGGTTCTTGCATGGTAAAGAAATAACAGCTATTAAAGGTCTTTTTAAAGGATCAGAGAAAAGCACAATGGGAACCTAAGCATGGAAATCAAAGCCAAAGAAAATCAAACAGAAGTACAATTCAAATGTTTAATAGTGAGGTTGATTTCTGCTGGAAACAGTTACATCAGAAAATGCTAGATTCTAGGCTGCAATCCTCCCAGGCACACACTTTAGCCAAATCTCAGCCATTAGGCTCCCTACAGAAGTAGCTGGAATAAATTTTATGGACTATGATATACAATAGATCTGACTGTGTGACCTAATATTCCCCTCTGTCCTCAAGACCTGTTTAAAATGAGCTTTAGAGGCATCCACCAGAGAAAGCAAACCTCAAACATTACGAAAAACCTTCATTGTTTGGTGTGATTTTTAATGGATTATTTTTGTGAAGTTTAGGAGAAAACAGTATGCATTCAAGGTGTAAAAATAACCCTCTTGCTGAGACTGAAACAATGACTCTGTGTATACTATTGGCAGTGCAAACCCAATACAATTTTTTTGAAAGAATGAACTATTCCTGCAATGCTTGCCAGCTGGAGTGTTTGCTTTGTGCTTAATTCAAAATATATCTTTGGTTCATCTTCTCTACGAAGAGCCCTTCTGTTTACAGTAACTGTTAACTTACTGTAGTGGCAGGGACTGTAGACAATACTACATTGTTTTACAAAGCTTGATGTTATCAGGCAGAACCAGACATTACTGGCAAAGCAATAACCACTAGCATGGAAGGTCACTTTAAATAAAAAAAAAAAATAAGAAAAGAAAGAAAAAGGAGGGATACAAATGTGTGGTTAGGAAACACAAGAATAATTGCTATTTTTTACTGAAACAAAAGTATCTGCTTTGTCCTTTGTTCATTTGGTTGATTTTATACCCAGGATTGTATTTATGGTTCTCATTACATTAAGGACTTGGTTCCTCACATGACCTGGGATCTTGTTTCTGTTAACAATAGAAAAACAGAGGAGCTGTGTGGTATCAAGTAAGGGGGAGGGAAAGAGAAGTGCAAATTTTTTGCCAGTTGTGGTGGGATCAGCTCTGTGATTCACCATGCACTAAAGGATAAGTCCCCTGTTTGGTGATCCTGCACTCAGTCCCACAAGCAGTGCCTTCTTCATAAAGCAGTCTAGGGCATGCTATTTTGATTTTTTCACCATTTTCATGAGTCCCCAGGGGTAGAATCACATAGCAGCAGGGTTGGCAAGATTGGGCAGCTGTTGCTTCTGCAGAAGTACAACAAAAGCCTCAGTCAGGGATGCAGCACATTTGCTTCCTCCGTGGATCATGGATAACAGAGGCATATAGGGTATGAAGTCAGCTTCATCCCAGATAACAAAAATTGCTGACCTAGGATGCAACATGGTTTTTGTATTTCCTTTCTACCTTCCTCTTTATACAAATTTTATTCCACCAGACTTGCTCAAGTTTGCAGTTTTCATTCAACCAGTCCCCAGGCCAAAATCGCTTTCTTATGAGGGAAGTCCTTTTTTATTTCCATGAAACTTTCCTTCCCAAGCATGGTCTGGATTTCTCAGGAATTCAGTTTTGCCAAGATGGACAACTTCATGTCAGTTGCAAAATGGAGCCAAGCAAGTGCTTTCAGACAGTTCTACTTTCTGTGGAATCTTTTGCTGAATCTGGCTCTGTCTCTTTGTTAGGATTTTTGCTTGTGTGGCAGTTTATTTTCCAGGTGTGTCGGTGCTGGAAGACAGTGAAAAACGTCTCATTTTCTGTGGGCTTTTGATTCTCTGCTGGGAGGATAAGAAGACCAAGAGGCGAATCCAATGGGGAAAACCAAGTTATTTCAGTTGTCACCAGAAGAGGACAGCCATTTAATCCACACTCAAAATAATTTCTAAAATACTGGAAATGTCTCCTACATAATGGCAGGAAACTGGTAAACAACAAAAGATAATGTCTTTTTATTGGGCAATCCCTTCTGCCAGTAGCCTGCAGACCTAAGTTCTTTTCAATTTCCTCACAGTTAAATGGCTTTAAAGCCAGCCTTGATAAATTGCCTGTTCTCCTAATTACTGGCATTTCACAGAGAAGGAGGTCAAACACTGGAGCAGGTATACATAGAAACCGTGAGATCTCAGTCCATGGAAATACTCAAAACATGACTGGACACAACCCTAAGGAGGTCTTCTATCTTCAGTGTTGGTCCTGCTTTGATGAGGGGTGGGATGACCATCAGAGGTCCCTTCCAGCCTCAGTTTAACATCTGACTCCAAGAAAGAGAATTAATTCTTTTTTATCTTGCCTTGAACTTGTTGCATTGCCTGTTAGGATGATGGTTAGGCATCTTTTGTTAAGACTGCTGGTCACATTTTTCTGAAATGGATGACTTTTCTCGAGGCCATTCAAATATTAATTATTAATAGTAGATATGCTGCTCTTTAACATATTCTTTATTGCTATTAACCACAGTGAGCTGGGCTCATAGTCCAGTGACTGTTTACTAGAACTCAGAGCAGCATGAACTATTTGTCCTCTAACACCACTATTTTTGTCTTTTCTGAATCTCAAAAATATTTGCCAAAAACTTGCCGTTCGTTTCACTGCCTTCTCTTGATCTACATTATATAAATCATCTTGTCCTTTTGCTAGCTTTAACTGTTGTGCTCAATCTACTGCATGATGCAATTGTAAAAGTCCTTTCAAACATTACATTTCATAGTCCTACAAGTCCTGATCTAGATCTTGGAAATGTTACTATTCTTCAAATACTCTCTTCACCTCAGCATTCATAAGTAAACGTACATAAATAAATTATCCCCTTCACCCCTCCCTGCTGTCATGATGTGTGTTACTCATTATCTGTTCTCCATTATTATTTTAGTTTTTTCCTCTTGAAATATTTCCTTATTGGGAGAGAGACTATAAGAGCATGTAGTGACAGGATAAGGGGGATTGGATTCAAACTGAAAGAAAGTACCTTTATCTTAGATATTAGGAAACAATTCTTTACTGTGAAGTTGGTGAGGCACTGGAATAGGTTGGCCATAGAAGTTGTGGAGGCCCCATCCCTGGAAGAGTTCCGTGCCAGGCTGGATGGGGCTCTCAGCAACCTGGACCAGTGGAAGGTGTCCCTGTCCATGGCAGGGGGGTTTGACCAGATGATCTTGAAAGCCCCTTCCAACCCAAGACTTTCTATGATTCTGTGATTTAAACATGGTCTTGTGCCCTGGCCTTTTAAATTTTTATGCACACCAAGAGTTACCTACCTGTAGTAAATAAGCTATTTTAGCCATTCCAGCACAGTTTGCTAATACACATCCAGTTTTTACTCCTCCCATGGGAACAGAGAAAGTGGAGATGGAGACCATACCCCAAAGCCTCCTAGATGTTGGGACTGTCAGCCTGGAAATTGGTTGTCCATCCTGTTTGCTAACAGGGAATTATGTGAGTGATGGAAGAAGCCGAAATTGAAAGTCCTTAGCACCGTGTCCTGTGCCACATATCCAGCCAAGCTGCTGGGCTTTGTGGCTGGTAAATGGACTAATAGACCATACATTTCCTTTTGTAGACCAAGGAGCTGATGTTTATCCGTCTGCATGTCTTCCCACTGCCTTTTAGTTGAGACCAAATAAAAGTCCTTCCACACTCTGGTAAACGCAATCTTGCAGTAGAAGTAATTTGCTGAATTCAATGGAATGGCCTTTTGCACAGGGTCTGCACAGTTCTTGCAAATTAAAGATCTTTAGCAAGATACTCAACTTTATTCTTTGGCCATAAGATGAGAGAATGAGCAATAATTTGTGATAGTTAACCAAAGTTATTTGGCTGAACTACTCAATCCTTTATAGATCACTTAATGGCGATGAGGGTGCAATATTTTATATACAGTATCAAATTCATGTCTACAAGTTCTCACCTTGAACACCATTCATTTCTCAGTGCACACAGCAGGATGATTTACAATGAGTTCTAGACAGTAAAAAATGCATATACCAGTATCAAATTATTCTATATCTTAGGCAGCTTTTCAGTTTAGGGGTTTATGAGGCGAGATTATTTCTCTAGATACATGCATAGCTATCAATTATTGGCACCTGAAACACGTGTTTCTGATGGATGGCAGATGCACAGATTTTCATTTGGTCCCTTTCTCTGTCCTCCATAATCTCTCTGAGACCTTTTTTGTGTAAAGTCCTCTCAGGTGTTCCTTATATTCTTTAGAGGATGTGAAGGTGAAAAATAAGTTTTCGGAGAGAAATTATCATGGCTCTCACTTGACAGTTTTGTTGGTTGTTATATTCAGTTTGATGCATATTTTTGCTCAGCCAAGCAAATGCATTAGAGAATATTATAAAAATGAAATAGAGAAAAGAGAAAGTGAGGAGAACTGCTATTAAAGTAGTCATACTATTTTAATAATGTGGGAAGCACAATATAGACTAGTTTCTCCTTCTGTCCTTGGATAAATTTTTAAATATGTGTTTGGAAATACTGCTCCTAAAATAATGAGCTCTTGCTCAACTTCGGCTAACAAGCAAGCATTAAATCATAAAATCATAGAAGATTTTGGTATGAAGAGATCTAAAAGATCACTTCATTCCAATCCCTTGCCATAGGCAGGGACATCTTCCACATGTACCAGGTTACTTTCGTTTCTTTGGTAATTCACTGGTACATTTTTTGCTTTTGTATATCAGATCATTTTATATCAGCTTTCATTCCAGCTGCCACAGAATACAACCCTGATACAACAGTGTCTTTGTTCATTTTTCCAGCTCCAATCACTTAATTTCTGGTTGGTAAGGATAGTGTGGGAGTATAAGGGCTCCATAAAAAAATTAGAGGGCACTCCATGACACGATCTAGTTTGGGCTGGAAAAAGAGAAGCACTGTGTCATAAAATTTAAACAATGAGAGACATTTTTTGCAACTTGAGATAGCAAAGTACTGAAAGATAAATCTATCAATTGCTGTTCAAGACTATATCAATGCAGGACAGCAATTCACTGAATAGCTGAAAGTCATCTGGGTGCCTCTTTAATTGTTACTCCTCTTTAACAGATATTCCAAATTCATGCTTATACTTAGTCCTGCAATATTGATACACAACCTTAAACTGAGCAGCTCTTGCCCTGATTTGGTGTTTCTTGCACAGTTAGGATCTGCTGTGCTGTATTGCTGATAACATTCTTGGCCATAGGGGAACTGCGTAGGTATTTCCAGTGGTGTCTTAAAAAACTCCTGTCTTATACTTTCATTGACTTTAGTTTAAGGGAAAAACATCTCACTTTATTCTGTCCTATTTTATAATGTTGTATATATATATATATATATATATATGTATGCATATATATATATATATATATATGTATGTATATCCAGGCAGTGACCTTTTAGGGGTTGGGTGAAAGGCTTCTGCTGCCTTGGGTAACAATTTTATACTCTTTATGCATCAAAATTTGATCCTCAAGGCTAATTTTCCTAGAGAGGCACAAAGAGGAGCAATGGCAGTGCTAAATGTTCCCCTTTACACTCATTTACATAGGATTGATTGTGCTTCTTAATACTCCACATAATTTCCTTTATAAAAAACTTGTCTAAAAAGAAATTACATATTCACCTGAGAAATGGAGTCCAGTGCTATTTGAATAAACAGAGATTTAAGTGGCACACACAGGGAAGGAAGAACTCCAGCACTACTCACCCAGCAAAGAGTCTGACCTGACAGTTTTAATGCATAAACAAGATTTTGGGTTATAAATAGATAATTCTGTTAAAAACACTAGCAACTCAAAGCAAAACAAACAAACAAAAAATGGTGGGAATGAGAGGAACACGTTGCAATTGGAAAAACAACAGTATGTTACTGTATAACTCCATGGTGCACTCATAGACACTGTGTGGTCCTCTCTGCTCACTCAGGCTTTTAGGAAGAAATATAGCAAGATTAGAGGAGAAGCATGGAGGTGGGAAAGAATGATGAAAATTGTCAGGATGTGGTGTGATCCTTGTCTTCAGCCTGGGGAGAAGATGACCAAAACCTATGAAAACTGCTGGAAAAACTGAGCATAATGATACAGTCTCTTTCTGTCTCTTTTAGACTGATGCTTGTCTTATAAAGCTGGTAGGAGCCAAGCTCAAGGAGTGAAGATGAATATTTTTCATGCAATTACCAGTTGAACTATGAAATTCCTTACTGTGATGTGGACTGTAAAAGCTCACAATAGTTCAGAAAAGGATTATGGAAATTCATGTATGGAAAGGCTTCAGGTGACTACTAAATACAAAGACCCCCATCTCCAGGACTGCCTGAGCTGTAGACCACCAGATGCTGAGGGAATTTTCTGGGCATGTAGCACTACATGAGCTCTTTGCACTCACAGAGCTTCCTGTGTGTCTGGTTTGCTCTCACTGAGAACAACCAATTCCATGTGTGGAAAATTCCCCTGAAAAGGGTATCAGATTTTTTACAGAAAGCCAAATGGCCCAACCCCTGCCAACTGTCTCATAACAGCAGTTAATATTCAAAGCTTTAGCAGAAGATAAAGAGTGCAATGATGAACTTCCTTTGGCTATGGATGAGGAAAACTCTCCTCCTTCACAGAAGAGTATCCATGATGTTTGAAAAGCAACATTTGTTCACTGTTATCCTTGCACACACGAGGGCTATTTGCAGATTGAGGTTCAGCTGCATCCTGCAGCTAAAATATCTCTGCAGCAGAGCATGCCAACAGATGTGAGAGGATATTGGGACTGCTATTGCATGTGCTCCCCTTCTTTTGACTCTCTTTCTCTCATAATCTGCTCCTGGCTGCTGCTGAGCCCCATCAGTTAGTTCTGGCAGGCTTTTGCCCTGTTTGAGCAGTGCCGCCATGCGGGAAGTTACTTCCAAAAGCAGGGTCATTTTAAGGAGAGGATGAGTATTATATCTGATGTCACAGGATGACTGAAACAGTAGCTGGATTTCAACCCATGGTTTTCACTTTCTGCTGGCCATGAAGCATCTCAAATCGCATGCCAATTCTCCTTGCCTCCTGTTTTGCTGGATGTGAAGGGGCCCAAGCCATCATGGCAGGAGACTCCAAGCTGCAGAGTGCTGATCACTCTCTTGCCTTCTGCTACATAAGCCTTGAAGATAAATGTATTCAATCAAAGGTTCTATTGTGATAAATTAAGACATCTCATTCACTTATCAAATGAAACATAAATAGCTCATAATAGAACATATGAAAGATCCCCCACCAAGACTATTTATATTCTCCCATTCATGCCTGAGTCACAGTGATTTCCATCTTCTTTAAATTTAAGTCTTATCTAGTCAGATTTTTGAGTATTTCTGTTCAAGGATTTTCAACTTTTTGGTTGTATTTGTTCCCTAAGGATTTGTTCTTTTTTATTGTACCATCTTTTAGTTGATAATTACCTTCTAAGCATATTTCAAGCCAGCTGGCTTCTGACAGTGAAACAAGTCAGAAGCTCCTGGGGGAGAAGAAAATGTATCTTCAGCAGAGGAAAAACTCCTCACAAAAAATTTCATCGGTCTTTTCTTTTTCTTCTCTCTGCATTCTGTTTGGTCACATTTCCTCCTCTCCACCAATGCAGTAGTTCCCTCCTATCTGGGAGCCTTATAGGGAGTATAATATTTATTCTAGCAGGAAACTGAGGAGCGTTGAAGGCCGTGCCTTGGGCTGGACCACTCTGGGCCTGTGAGGCAGTGGCTGGCTGCAAGCTCAAACTTTTTTCCTTCCCAGTAAAATGGTAAACCACACTGAGCTTGAGCAGGAGGAAAATATTACTGCATTTTCCTTCCAGTAGGAGCCAAAGCAAGCCAGGAAGCAAGCTATGAGGAGCTGGGGCGGGGTGAAACATAAAGAGATTTTTCTCTTTAGTATTTTGAGCAAAGCTGACGGTAGTTGTAGGGGGAGCTCAAGGCTAATGTGGCAGCCAGCAAAGGCTAAACTGGAACGTAGGAATTGACAGAGTTAGGCTGGATGGGTTCAGAGTCAATTTTGCTGCAGCTTAAGTTGCAAAGGTTGCCTGCAAAGGGCTGGAATAGTCAGGGTCTGGAGCAGAAAAGGCCATGGGGTATACATGTATTCAATGAGAGGGAAGGGCTCAAGCACCCTCTCCAGAAAGAAGGGGGGTCAGAAGACATAGCTTTGAGAGATGCTGTTTTAAGTGTTTTGCCTGTTTATCCTCTCCCAAAAAGATAGATGAAGCTAATTCCTTTATTTCATTGCATCTTTTGCATTAATGTGTAATTACGTATTATAAATTACTGCTGTATGTATGTTAAAAGGCAAAACAAAGGAAAAACAGATGGAGAGGCAAGGTGGCTTTTGTTAGTCCTTCAGTCCTCGGGAGAATTAATTTGTCTGGCTTGAGACACGGACCCAGAAAACTGTCTTGGTGTTTATATTGAAGGAAGAAAAGACTGAGATTTGTAGGGATAAGCATTATGCTGAGCTGCACACAAATTCATTAAAAAGGACTGACCCAGACTTTGGGAGCTTTATTTACAGTGTATATTTCATGTTCTTTCACTGTTTAAGTGACTAGACACAATTTGGGGCCCTTTATTTTTGGATGCCAGCTTGACAATTTTTAGGTGAGTCTTGTGTTTGTTTTTTTCAGCAGAGAAGTGTGTCACTCTGAAAGAAAACCTAATTTTCTCATTCCTGAGAGAGGGTAAGACAGAAACCCAGTCTTCAGCAGGTTCAACAAGGGACAGAGTAACATAAAGGGACAGTGAGGGACCAGACAAAGGTGCATCCTCTAACATCTGTAACGTCAGGACTGTGAGTGCTTAGTGAGTACCAGAGGAATGAGCCAGGGAAAGCAGCCAGGCTTGGTGCCCTCTCTGAATTCCCTCCAGCTGCTGCTGGCGGAGGTCAGCTATAGCAAACATAGGCTGAACTCGTAGGGATTTCTGGGCTGAAGTTACAGAGATTTTAAACCCTTCAGCTATACTAGGCCAAAGACTCAAAAACCAAAGAGTGGTGGTTACCCTTGAAAACCATGATCAGTGCAAAATTGAGGTTCAGTGCTTAGGATCTGCAGTTGAGTTGTCCATCCACCTCTATGAGTTAACTAGAACAAAGCTAACATGTGTCCTCTTTTGCCCCCTTGCCTCCCCTCCTTGTGGTTAGGAGGAGGGAGGAGAGTGTGGTCTCTGGATTCAGAGGCTGCAGTTGTGGGTGGTCAATATGCCTTTGAGTTTTGTTTTTCCTTTTTGATAATGCTTTTTGAGAGTACAACAACATCTGTATCCAACTCCTCTTTGTTATCTCATAAACAACATTAGCTAGTTTTATGGAATATCTTTAAATAGAGGCAAGCCTATTTCTCTACTAAAAATAGAGGGAACAGAAGAAGCAACATTTTCATTCCTGGTTAGATTTTTGTTGTTGGTTGGTTTGGGGTTTGGGGGGATTTTTTTTTGTTATTTACAAAACTTCATCAAGAAGCTTACACACAGGAAAAAGTTAAGATCCACATGCAAATAAAAAACTTGGCAAGTAACACGTTAGTTTGCTTTGCAATAGGAAAAAAACCAGCAGATGATTCTGGTGTATTACATTTTACACATCCTTTTATAAATAAATTTATTTCTCCCTCCTACAGAGACAAGCCCTTGCAGAGTTCCTTTGCTGGTATATTTACACCCTTTGCCTCTAGTTCAGCTAGATGAAGTCTTTGCTATTGTTTTTGTCACTTTGCTTATTTTGTTTCCCGTTTGTTTATCTTCTCCTCTTCTTGGATACTTTTCATAAATGCCCATTAGCAATTTGCAGTCACAGCCAAATTACCAGTGCTGGTCACTGTGTAAACATGTGAGTGTAAACGAGGGGAAATGGTATGTGGTCCTAATCCAGACAGCCAGAAGCACATTTCTAACACTCTGATATTTTGTAGTGATGGAAGGTTGTGCATGAAGTTGTAAGTGGGACAAAAAGGGGCTTTGTGGTAAGATCAGAGGGTGGAAGAGTATTATGCCAGTGCTTCCTGCAATAAATATTGTTGGAAACATTCTTAAATACATCTCCTTCCTTTGATACTATAGCTCACAAATAAAATGTATTTATTTTTCTAATTTGAGACTGAGACACATCTTGGCTAAAAGTCACCCACTAATTACTTTTGTCAAAACTATATCAACACTTACATTCCTAAATTATGGGCCCCTGAATGGTTCATTTTGGTACTAGTCAAAAGCAGTACTGACAAATGCACTTCTTAAACTGATAAAAATACTGATTCAGTCAAGAGGTCTCAGTTTTTGTTATAGTCTTTAGAATATACTGAGTTACAGTAATGTCAATGATGTGAAACCATTTATGACAGGAGGCAATTAATGTTTGTAAGCTGGAAGGAGATTGCAATGCCATGTAAAGCTGTACAGGGATACCCAGTTGAACTGGTCTTAAACAACAATTTCAGTCAAAAATTCAGAGCATGCAGACCCTACCAGAGCATGACACTAATGTAAATGCAGGTATTTTAGGATCTAGTCTGGTATTATGTTGAGTCATTTGAACATAGGAAGATGCCTAATAGCTGTTCCAAGCAAGAACATGCTGTGAAGCCATAGCCACAGAGATGAAAACAATGCCCTGAGAAAGCCTGTCATTCTTATTTTGCTGCCAGAAAACTCTACTGATGCTTTTTCACTACATGAAGAGTGAAGAGCAAAACAAAACAACTCTTACCATTATGGAAGAACAAAATGAGAACATATCAGCAATAACGCTGCATATTAAAAAAAAAAATGAGCATTTTAAGCTGATGTTGCTACTGTTGATATGAAAACACCAAATAAAATTTAAATAAATTCTAATGTTATGGATGATCTTAAGCAAGACAAGCATGGCACAGGTTTTTCACTGAAGTGAGAACATCTATCATATGAACCTGGAGGTACTAAATAGATAAAGAGATACAGACTTCATGTAACTCGGGCATATTATTTCAAATGGGATTTTATTCCAGTTGAATACATGCTCAAGAGATGGTTTCTCTGCGACTGCTGTGTTTCTAGATTCCCCTAGACAATTGCTATACACAAGTAATATCTCAGTGTTCTATTTGCACTGGATAATTCCTTTGGCTTTCACCAGTCTCACTCTCACCAACATTTGCTATTTGTTAGTTTGTCAGTCTATTTATAAAAGATGGACTTGATNCCCCTTTTCCCCTTTCCCTTCCCCCTTTCCCCCTTTCCCCCTTTTTCCTTTCTCTCTTCCCCTTTTCCTTTTCTCCACATTTGGGTACAAAATAAGCAGATGTTTTAGTGCAGGGGAATAAGATTTTTCTCTTTAACTTGAGAAACCTTTTTTCTAAAAGTATGTATGTCAAGCACAAAGGGATGAACACACATGTTGTGCTGGTGTGTCACAGGTCTGGATATTAACAGGAAAATCCCACAACATTCAAGACACAAGGAAAAAAACCCACCCTGTAACACCATTGCTCTTCATTTTTTTGCCNTTTTTGTTATTTACAAAACTTCATCAAGAAGCTTACACACAGGAAAAAGTTAAGATCCACATGCAAATAAAAAACTTGGCAAGTAACACGTTAGTTTGCTTTGCAATAGGAAAAAAACCAGCAGATGATTCTGGTGTATTACATTTTACACATCCTTTTATAAATAAATTTATTTCTCCCTCCTACAGAGACAAGCCCTTGCAGAGTTCCTTTGCTGGTATATTTACACCCTTTGCCTCTAGTTCAGCTAGATGAAGTCTTTGCTATTGTTTTTGTCACTTTGCTTATTTTGTTTCCCGTTTGTTTATCTTCTCCTCTTCTTGGATACTTTTCATAAACGCCCATTAGCAATTTGCAGTCACAGCCAAATTACCAGTGCTGGTCACTGTGTAAACATGTGAGTGTAAACGAGGGGAAATGGTATGTGGTCCTAATCCAGACAGCCAGAAGCACATTTCTAACACTCTGATATTTTGTAGTGATGGAAGGTTGTGCATGAAGTTGTAAGTGGGACAAAAAGGGGCTTTGTGGTAAGATCAGAGGGTGGAAGAGTATTATGCCAGTGCTTCCTGCAATAAATATTGTTGGAAACATTCTTAAATACATCTCCTTCCTTTGATACTATAGCTCACAAATAAAATGTATTTATTTTTCTAATTTGAGACTGAGACACATCTTGGCTAAAAGTCACCCACTAATTACTTTTGTCAAAACTATATCAACACTTACATTCCTAAATTATGGGCCCCTGAATGGTTCATTTTGGTACTAGTCAAAAGCAGTACTGACAAATGCACTTCTTAAACTGATAAAAATACTGATTCAGTCAAGAGGTCTCAGTTTTTGTTATAGTCTTTAGAATATACTGAGTTACAGTAATGTCAATGATGTGAAACCATTTATGACAGGAGGCAATTAATGTTTGTAAGCTGGAAGGAGATTGCAATGCCATGTAAAGCTGTACAGGGATACCCAGTTGAACTGGTCTTAAACAACAATTTCAGTCAAAAATTCAGAGCATGCAGACCCTACCAGAGCATGACACTAATGTAAATGCAGGTATTTTAGGATCTAGTCTGGTATTATGTTGAGTCATTTGAACATAGGAAGATGCCTAATAGCTGTTCCAAGCAAGAACATGCTGTGAAGCCATAGCCACAGAGATGAAAACAATGCCCTGAGAAAGCCTGTCATTCTTATTTTGCTGCCAGAAAACTCTACTGATGCTTTTTCACTACATGAAGAGTGAAGAGCAAAACAAAACAACTCTTACCATTATGGAAGAACAAAATGAGAACATATCAGCAATAACGCTGCATATTAAAAAAAAAAATGAGCATTTTAAGCTGATGTTGCTACTGTTGATATGAAAACACCAAATAAAATTTAAATAAATTCTAATGTTATGGATGATCTTAAGCAAGACAAGCATGGCACAGGTTTTTCACTGAAGTGAGAACATCTATCATATGAACCTGGAGGTACTAAATAGATAAAGAGATACAGACTTCATGTAACTCGGGCATATTATTTCAAATGGGATTTTATTCCAGTTGAATACATGCTCAAGAGATGGTTTCTCTGCGACTGCTGTGTTTCTAGATTCCCCTAGACAATTGCTATACACAAGTAATATCTCAGTGTTCTATTTGCACTGGATAATTCCTTTGGCTTTCACCAGTCTCACTCTCACCAACATTTGCTATTTGTTAGTTTGTCAGTCTATTTATAAAAGATGGACTTGATTACAGCTCCAGCTGGGAGTTTTATTGGAGCAAATTCTTCCAGATACGGTTGTGGTGAAATCAGATATTAGAAACTGTTCTGGAAATGNACATTCAAGACACAAGGAAAAAAACCCACCCTGTAACACCATTGCTCTTCATTTTTTTGCCATGAAGAGTTGTCACCAGGTGTTCATAGAAAGCCATGAGACAGCTTGCCAATCTGCAAATAGCAGTGTATTGAACTCAGCTGTGTGCAGTTTCAATGCCCTAGATTTTTTAAAAAATATTACCAGAGGCAATTTTTGTTTCCAGTTTTGGGTTAGCACACAACTGAAACTCAGTGATGCTCAGCCAAAACCCACAAGTCTTGCCTGGTTTTGAATCAAAATTCTACAAAACCACAGTGTTTATCATGGTTTCTACATGAAGTCATAATTAACCCCAGGTTTGCTCAAAACTTCATCCAAGTTAACTAGAAATTTTGTAAACTGTGGGGAACCTGACTGAAGTATTGGGTAAGTATGAAAACATGAGCGGATACTTGAGTTCAATCTGATCTTAGATTTTGCTGAAAAGGTTTCAGATTACTGTAGTTTCAATCTGATTATTTTATCCCAGAAGGTGGATGTTAATAGAGATTCATTTAACTTCTGAACTCCAGAAATCTGTAAGGATTTAATGTTATCCAGGATGCCAGATTTACAATAAATGCACTTCAATACACTTTCTCCAAAGTATTTCTATTTGGAAAGTACTCTTTTTACTCAACCTGCTGATTTTCCTGACAAGAAAATCAAAAGTTGTGGGGATGTGTAGGGGATGTTGGTTTTACAGGGGTTGTGGTAGGGTTGGGGTGGGGTTGGTATTGCAAGAGATACACGTTCTTAGCTACCTTAATGTAAATACAGTAATTTCTGTTCTCTGATTTGCTATCCAAAGCATTCTTCTGGGGCATCAGTAAGAAATGTTCACTCATGTATATTTGGTGCTATTCAAAAAGAAAAAAAGAGAGATGAAGAGATAGTGGAAAAGAAAGACACAGAAAAAGCATGTCAGAGAGAGAAAAAAAGTCTGGTAGGCCCTTTGTTTGAAAATATGAATAAATTTCCATGGCTGAAGATATTACTGGAAAATGCGTTGCTTTGGCAAAGGAACATTCTAGGGTGAAATCTTGACCTCAGTGTGATCTCTGGAAGTTTAGTTTATCTATACTATACATAATCTTCATTGGAAGGAGGGTTTCATCAAGGGTCTCAATGCAGGGGATGTTTATATCCAGATTATTTTTATTTTCTACAACAGATTTGGATCTAATTACAGTTCCTGGACTTTGTTGGGATGTACCACATTGGTAAATGCTTAGCACTGAAGATTACATGAAAGGTCATATCGTTAACTCCCACATGTGAATGTGTAGCTTAATAAATTTAGAGACAAGTAATATCAAGTAATTAAATGCAATTTGTCCAGAAAATTCTCTTTGGGGAAAAGGTTATAGACCTTAACATTTATGCACTTTTAATGAGTTGTTCTTGTTACAAAAATTTATGAAAATGATTCAAGGGCTATGAACAGCATCAAGCCTGAATCAACACTATTTTTTAACATTATATCGTTCTAGAAATTTATTGTCAATTAAGTACAACAAATCCCAGAAGTAGAGTATTTTATTTCAGTTTGAATTTGAAACTGACAATTTTAGCAGCAAATGTGCTATATAGTCACAACCTATCACTTTAAAACAATGTCAGTGTTAAGTACAGACAGAGCATATATACATATGACTTTATTAACAACCATAAAAACCTATACCTTAATTAATTAAAAGTCAGCAGCTATGCAAAGATTTTGCACTAGCTTAACTCTGGTTTAGTAAAGCAAATTCTCTAAATAGGAACTAAACGCCTGCCAGGAGTTCCGCTCTTTGCACCATTAATTCTGACCCTTTATTTGCAAGACTCTCTCTCCCAAAAATAATTCATCTCAGTTATCATACGACAGCAGAACTCACACCCAGTGCCAGGCTTCCAGCGATTTCTCCCCATATGGCAACTTCCTCAACTCCATCATGTAGAGTCACTGTGCCTCAGTCTTAGACAAGCACATCTTTTGCATTACCAGCTTCACTAATAAGCTGATCGCTATTTCTGGAAAGCAAAACAATGACTCTTTGTTAGTGATGGGAATATATTTAAGTTTAAAGCAGAAAAACTATTTTACCTTTAGGAATTCCTGGCTTGAATCTAACAGCCAGAACTTCTCAGATTCCCACCTCAGTTAGTGGAGAGAAGGGCACTGCACACATAAAGTTCAGAGACTTCAAACAATTTGTGTATTCATAGATTTCTTTCTGTAGACACTCATTTCTCCATATGTTCCCATTCTTTGTAGTGTGTGTTAGATATTGAATTCTAGATCCATAAATAGACCTGCAACTCCTATCTTCTTTTGCAGAACTGGGGGGTTGGTAGTTTAAAGCAGGAGGAATGTTGAAAAAGACTTCCTTTTTCATCGTAACAATCTATCTGTGCTCCCAAACTAGGAACTGGAAATCTCCACTTTAGGTCTTAGACACAGAACACGTTTGGCACTGCTCAGCAGAGGTGTCCCTGAGGGAGTGTCTGAAAAAAATGGTCTAGGGAAATTAATTTCCTCTTTTCTCTGTGACTACAGAAGACAGTGCATATAAGTTATACTTCAGATGATGGATTTACACCAAAGGGGTGGGAAAGCAATAATCCTCTGCACTGAAGCATGTGCAAAATCCTTCACAAGAGGAAGTAACCTAAAGCACTCATGTAAAATATATTCACAGGTCACAAGATCAGAGAGACAGAAGATGACCAGACTGCACAAGAAGTAGTACCCACTGCAGCCCAAAATGCTTTGGTCTGTAGGATTATCACACCAAGGAAGCCAGCTGTTAATCATTTGTGTTGCTGGATACTCAAAATATGTAGATGGGTGCATTACAGAACATTCTCAACTAGTCTCTGTCTGACATCCCCTCATTTTCATAAAGCCTATGAACATACAAACACCCCTATCTTAATGCTGCATGCACATTCATAGAATCACAGAATTGTGGAATCATAGAATCATAGCATCATAGAATCATGGAATCATACAATGTTTTTTGGGTTGGAAAGGACCTTCAAAAACATCTTGTTCCAACTCCCCCTGCCATAGGCTTTCACTAGACCAGGTTTCCCAAAGTCACATCCAACCTGGCCTTGAAAATTTCAGGGTTGGGCATCCACAACTTCTTTGGCCAACCTATTCCAGCACCTCATCAAACTATTAGTAAAGAATTTCTTCCTTATATCTGAGTTATACCTACTGTCTTTGAGTTTAAAGTCATTACCCCCTTATCCTATCTCTACATGACCTTGTAAAACGTCACTCTCATGTTAAATGATATTGGTCCCAGTGTGAATCCCTGAGGAACACGCTGCTGGTATCTGCCTGGTCATCAAGCTGTGGACTACAACTCTTTGTGTGACTATCCAGCCAATTCCTTATCCACTGAGTGGTCCAAAATGTAGGATGCAGGCATCAATACCACAATCTCTCACCTGCTGAGTGAGCACTCTGCCATTTGAGCTAATTCCCTCTACTTCCAGTGGATGGAGTTACATGGGCTGTAGGGCAGTGTCTTTTAAAAATAAGTATGTCTAACCTGATGCTGAGACAAGTGATAATAATAATAATAATAATAAAAATTTTAATCAAAATTCAGAAGGAGATATACAGAAGAAAGGAAAAAAATTACATCATAAAGTGAGCAGGTAAAATAATGGCTGCTCCTTGAATTAATGTCTTGTCTGGGAATGGACCTTGGGAATCTTAGAGCACAGATCTGGGCCCTGGAGAAAAGGGTTGGAAAGTCAAACAAAAGTTTCTACTCCATCAGATAACTGAACTGGAGCTAAGATTCATGGCCTTCCTTTTGCATATAACAATAAAATTTGGGATCATACTTTCAATTGTGTTCACCCTCCTCCCATAGATCTCAGCTGTTGTAAATCATTATTACAGCATTCTATAAAACAACACTAGAAGAATAATTGTGTTTTCCATAATTTTTCCGTTTCTTAAGTGCTTTTGCTTTGTTTGAACACTCATACAAAGAGAAAGTACCTCTTTCTTGAACCCTATCTTTAAATTAAAGTTTATGAACTTTCTCTACCTTGTCCACAGGAAAATGCCTTTTGTAATTCGAATGGTAAGCAAGAGTAACCATGAACAGAAAGAAGAAGAGAGAAGAGGTGCCTGCCGCACACAAATAGATTTTTCCCACTTCTAACTTCTCCTTGCTTCCGGTTGACTGCTTTTTGGTGGTGCTTTTCCTCCAAGTCCTTCCAGTTACCTTATGTAAAACCTTCTAAAGGACTTACTTCTGAAATATTACCTCAAAAAATAATTCTGACTCAGAGAATCACATGGTGCCTCAGGTTGGGAGGCACTCAGAGAACCTCTAGTCTATCCTCCTGTTCCATGTAAGGCCATCTGTAAGAGCAGGCCCAGTACCTCAGGACTCTTTTCAGCTGGATCTCCAGCAATGGGGGTGGCACAACCTTTCTGCAAGTGTGTTCCAATGCAGATTTCTCCTCACAGTGTAACAAATTTTGTCTACATCCATTGTAAACTGCTCCTGTTCCAAAGCATGCCTACCAAACTCTGCAAAAACACTTAACAGCACAAAACTGAGATCTACAGAAAGAATTGAGATCTCCAACCTTCCCAATCTTGTAACAGACATTTAAATCCAAAGGATGTTTTTCTGTATGTGCCACAACTCCTCTTCCATGTTCCCTGAAGTATTTCCTGAGGCTGTCCATCAAACTGGAATGAAAGATGAAAAGTCACGGAAGTACCCTATATCACATGATCCAGAGATATCAATTATATCATGTCTTGGTCTCATGATCATGCAAGATTTTAAAATGTATTTAGCAGCTCATGTCTTTTTTGAGTTGCAGTGTAATATTTTTCAGGAAAATCATATTCTTCCTCAAGACAGAGTCATACCAAATCTCTTATTAGTCTGTACATTTATGTGGCTGCCTTTTTCCTTTTGATCTGCCTGTTGTCCAGACGCAAACTAACAAGAAAATTTGCCAAGAAGCCAACTCTAGGTAACGTTGCCTCAGAATGGCCTGACCACCTAACATGGACTCCCTGTAACCAGCTTAAAACAATGTCTCAAGTTAGATGTGCTTTAATGTATTTATTTGGTTCAAAACGTAAGAGCTCAATGTAAGTGCAAGCAGCCATGGGCAACTGTACGGTCACATATATGAGGGACAAAAGCAGAAGTGACAGTAAGAGAGTTTTGACATTCACTGAAGACAGATCATCTGGCACTTGGAAGCAGTAAACAAGATTCCTTAACAAACCCACCCAAACAGTAGCAGTCAAACTGAGGAATGAGGGAGGCAGACTGCTGGAGCTATACTGCCAAAGCCATACAAATAAAAGCAGTCATGTGCATCTGGAATGCTCCCCAAGTATCACATCCTGGCTCTCAAATGGAAATGGTTGCCAAGACCTTGCTAACTGATGCTGTAGCCCTGCTTACAGCCTCCATTTATTTTGTGTTCCTAAGGCTGAGGATTATCGATCCCCAGCTGTACAATTTAATGCTTTGTGCCCACACACTTTATTTTATATTAAGATGATCCCAAGTACCTAGTTTCCAGGTTTTCAGCTGCTTTCAACTAGTGGTCTCCCTCCCTATTCCAGTCACTAGGTGGTCTTAAAGTTGCTATGCCTGGCCTGAAGGACATCCCCAGGGTAATACATGGGAAAAGAGAGATGGACTAATAACACCTGTACCACTTCCCTCCCTATATATGTTTGGTTCTCCCTTCATGATAAGTACAGTTCGTGAAAAGTGAAAATATTCCCCTCCATACAGAAATGTAACAGTATCCCACATTAGAGATAGAGATGATTTAAAGCTAGTTCAAGGTTCAGTTAAGCCTTCAGAAGGAGATATATCACTCAGTGGGAAGTGGTAATAAAAATAATGGTGTACAGTAAAGGGAAAGAGAACTCTTTTCCTGACCTGTGAGGTTCATTTCATACCAGGAATTACTGAAATTCTGCAGAATATTTCACACATAGCTTAGTTTTTCTGAGTTTCAATTCTGCTTCCAGATGGAAGTGGGAAAAGTTGGGCAAAGTTGTGCAAAACTGCTAAAAAAGGACAGCTGAGCATGTGAAGTTGGGCAGAAACATCTCTAGTATTTAAGGTGCAATTTACAAGGGGAATGGCAATGGTCTAGCTATTTTATGTATTTTTACACGTTCAAAATGTATGTTTGAATACATGGTGGAAAATGTGGATTGGCTTCAGTTATCTGAAATATTTACTGCCAGCTGATGTGCTCCAAGGTGTGCAGCCTCATCTCTAGCTGTCACTTCAGAAAGACACATTTCCCCCATAGTATCCTGATACCTGCCACTCCCACATGGATCTCTGGATATCTCCAGAAGCTAAAATCCTACACTGGCCACAAAAAACACAACATGGCTAATGAAGGATCATGTAGTTATTGCATGCAGAGGCACAATCTAGTCCTTTAGATTTCACTTCAGGAAAATTTCAGTAAAATCAAAAAATCCTTTTGTCTGAGGATAGAATCAGAACTTCAGTATATAGAAAATATGCACTCACTTCAGCCACTTCAATATTCAGCATCTGAACGTTGCTTAGAAATAGCTTGTGTGAACTGTATGTTTACAAATCCCAGGTTTCTAATGAAAATCATAGAATCAAAGATCATCTAGTTCAAACCTCACCACAGGGAGTGAAAACTTCTGCTAGACAAGGTTGCTCTAAGTCCCATCCAACCTGCCTTTGAACACTTCCAGGGATGTGTCATCCACAACCTTTCTAAACAACCCGTTCTACTTCCTCACCACCCTCATCTTAAAAAATTTCTGCCTTAAATCCAATCTAAACCTACCTTCATTCAGTTCAAAGCCATTGCCACTTGTCCTATCACTGCATGCACTTATCAAAATTCCCTCTCCAGCTTTCTTGTAGGCCCACATTAAGTACTGAAAAGTCTCTCCTGATCCTTCTTTTTGCCAGGCTGAATAACCCCAGCTCTGTCAGTCTGTTGTTGCAGGAGAGGTGTCCCAGACCTCTGATCATCTTCCTCACCCTCCTCTAGACCCACTCCAAAAGGTCCATGTCCCTCTTAGGTGGGGGGCCCTAGAGATGGACTCCAGGTGGGGTCTCATGAGAGCAGAGTGGAGAAGGGCAGAACCACCCTGCTGGCCTCACTTCTGATTCAGCCCAGGACAGGGCTGGCATTCTGGGCTGTGAGTGCATATTTCTGGGTCATGTTGAGCTTCTTGTCAACCAACACCCCCAAGTCCTTATCCTTTCTCTGCCCAGTCTGTGTTTGTGCCTGGGATTGCCTTGCCCCAGGTTCTGGACCTTGCACTTGGTCTTGTTGAACTTCTTGAGGCTCACACGGGTCCATCTCTCAGGCCTGTCCAGGTCCCTCTGGATGGGATCCCTTCCTTCCAGCAAGTTGATTGCACCACAGCTTGGTGTTGTCAGCAAACTTGCTGAGGGTGCACTGGACCCACTGTCCATGTCCATGTCACCAGCAAAGGGGTTGAACACCATTGGTCCCAGTAGCCATGCCACTCGTCACCAAACTCCACTTGGAATTATGAGCCATTGACTGCAACACTTTGAGTGCAACCATCCAGCCAATTCCTTATCCACTGAGTGGGCTATCTATCAAATTTGCACCTCCCCAGTCTAGAGATAAGGATGTTGTGTGGGACAGTGTCAAGATATGAGTCTTCAGCATCTTTCCATATCAGAAGCTACCACCATTCATTTTTACTCTACCAAAAAAAACCTTTTCCTGCAATTTATGCAAATGATGACTGAATTACACAGGCAAGTGATGACTAAATTACACACAGAAGTGAAGGGGACCCCTGGTTACCCATTAAATGTGGATAAGTGCCAACTGTCAGAGGTGTTTTAAATATCCATAGGTGATTACTACTTTTAAAATTAAAATATTTTTAAAATACCCAGTAGGGCATGCAAAGCCTGATCTGCAGATGGTGAAACTCTGACTAGTTTCATTGTCAACTCCAGCCCCTAATTCTAATTTAATAGGGCAGCCACATAGTTAAATTGTGATTAATATAATTTATTTAGGATTAAGAAGCATGTGTGTACTGAATATGAAATATATAAGCTTCTAATGACCAGCTGCTACTTAATTTTATTGTCTTTCTTAGCATGAACTCAAGTGAATAATATCACAATATCATATTGAAATTCTTGCAGAGAAACACCAAAATGAACACTAGTTTTTTACTAGTGTTAAACTATTGTAAAGCTAACTAGAATATTTGACAAGTTTTTAATTAGGAGATAGATAGATAGATAGATAGATAGATAGATAGACAGATAGAAAAATCTCAAATGGATTCTACAAACCAGAATTATTTATAAATATGCTATGGTGGAAGGTAATGTAAAAGATGGACTGAGAAGCATGATTTGAATAACTAATACAATGAAATATCAAATTGTCATTGTAGTTCTTCTCTTTGTAGACCCTTTATCAGAGTGTGTGTGTGCACTGAGGTGGAACTCCACTCTGTTAGATCTGCCAATAAGTTGGCCTGAATGGCAAATGACTGAAAAAGATTTACCTTATAGATCTAATCTCATGTATGGATCTAATTTCATGTATGGATACATATACAGCTTTTCTCTCACACTTTTTTAAAAAATTATTTTTAAATTTGTTTCAGACAAGAACTTGTTACCCACAGAGGAGATGCTCAACACCATGTGCCAGAGAGGCCATCACAGTTCTGCCCTCTTCTCAGCCACTGTTGAATCATCATCAGTTCAGAGAAATATATGCTGTGGGTAGCACACTAGTACTTCTTTGGTACTAGTTTGAGGGTTTGTAGAACAGATGGAAAAAGTGTGCATCCCCTAAATATTTGTCCCCATGTGGAAAACAGTGTTTGGAACCCAAGTCAGTAGTCTATTTTCTTTTTCGCTGTTAAATGAAAAAAAAAAAAAAGCTATTTGCTATCATTTGAAATTATTCAGAGGAATCATATTTCTTGTTATCTGAAAATATAATACAGATCCAGGTCCATCTTTCCTGTTCTGCTGCTTATCTTTGGTGGAATCTGTTGGGCATTCTGCCAAATCATAGTGGTACACACACTTGAAAAAATACCATTTGTCATCCAAGTTATTGGAACAGAGCCCAATGACTGAATGTCAGGAGACCACCGACTGAGTGCGATGAGAAGCACTGAGCCTAAAGATTTCTGGGTGACTCTGGTGCACTTGGCTGCCCTTGTGGAAAACCACCCATGGTGCTGCTAATATCCAGCTATTTCATTGCTACGAACAACATTTCTCTCTCTAAATATCAATTTATTATTTTACAAGTGAAAGTCACTGGATTACCACCTCTGCTTGCACAATAAATAGACAGAGACCTGTCTTCCTCACCTCTGAGTGCATCATGAGCCAGAGGCTGGAAATGCACCACCAGCCTTTAATCAACAGTGTTTACACACCCAGGATTGCTGTCTTGGGGAGCCAGCTGAGAACAACAGAAAAAGCAGTTAAACATATTTTCCTTTAACAGACACTGCAAATTAACTTGCTATAAGACCTGCTCTTCATTTTCCCTACATAAGATGAATAATATTAGCAGAAGTTGACAGTTTATTTCAAGACAACATGCTAAAATTGCTGTTCCTACACATGGTAAGTGGTAGCTGTCTATGCTATTTTGTAACATCCTGTACCAGGACAGAAGAGATGATCCCTGGTCCAAAAAAAATTCAGTCAAGTATAGGTCATGACACAATAAATAGAACAACAAATTGACAAACAATGAAACAATATTGGTCCATGCCAGTAGCCCTACCATAGCAGAAGCTCTGCTTTACGGTGTTTTTTCCCAAGACTGCTTAGAAGGGAAATGTTTTAATATGGCTTTTAGAGAAAATTAATATCCTTTGCACATACTTGTGGATTGTCTATTGACTGTAAGGGGCTGTGTAGAAGACAGCATGGAAATGTTCATTTCAAATTTCAACAAGGAGATGATGAAAGGGCAAGTGCTCAGGGCTGATTAGAATCAAAAACAGGTAGGATGGCAGTAGGCTGAGAGAATGCTTAAGACATCTGCTTGAAGAGGAGGACAGAACAGGCAGCAAGGTAAGGGTTTGCAAAGGAAGGACTCTGTACTTGGTAAATGGACATCTGATCTAGATGGACAATGATTAGCACTTGCTAAAGGAAAGTTTTATTGAACTGGCTGAGATATGAAGATAAGTGATTGTACTGGATAGTTGTTAAGATGTAGTATCTCAAAGGACAGAGGATGTGCATTTTTAATATATATCTTATAATAAAAAGACCATATTTATTTTGAAATGCTACACAGCTTGCCGCTCAGCTGGAAAGTAAGCTCTTAAGCATGTTCAAGTTTAAATCTAGTTCTAAAAATACTCAGATTTTTAATTCCTAGCAAAATTAAATTGCAATTTGTGTAGCCAATAATAAGTGAATGCCACAGAGTGATACCAGAACCAGCTGGAAGTGGGAGCTACCAGACATCACAGTGGCTGATAAAAAAATGGGGAAGTGCTACCTCATGATGAGATTTCAGGGGACAGAGTTAATGTTTGATGCAGAGAAGAACTCACAAACAGGATTAACAGTATTGCAGCTAATGAGACTTTGGTGCAACAACGATACTCAGTTAGGACTTGAAAGGAGAGGTCTTGGGCAGGGAAAGAGATTTGTACGTCATCTGTATTGAGAAGATAATTGAATTTGTGCTCTGTTGATGAGATTAAACAGAGGTAAGTTATAAAGATGAGTGAGAATGGAAGCAAGGACAGACATCTTTGGGATCCCCACTGAGAGCTAAGGGAAGGCAAGGACATGCTTCTGACAGATATTCTGAAGAGAGTAAGAAGACCAGGGAACACCAGACTAACAGCTGGTGAGAGGAAGTGCAGTTTCAAGAAAAAGACCAGAACAGCCCCAACAAAAGTGAAGGGCATATCTAAGGACAGAGTATTTTCCTTAAAATTTTGATTAGAAGACATTGCACATTAAGTGTGTCTGAAGATGAATGCAAGAGGAAGAAGGCATCTTTGATGGAACTGAAATGTGTGACCTGAGATTATTCAGTGAGCTTGGAGATGAAAGGAAGAAAGAGTATAGAACAGTAGCGGGAGAAGCAAGGGGAAGCCAAGAGTACTTTTAATACGGGAAAGGTGATAAACCTTGCAGTAGGAGGCAGGAAAAGCACTGGGAAAGTGAAAATACTTGATGATAAGGAAAAAAACCACTTTGAGGAGATTGTGACAAGGAATGGAACAGAGCTCCTGTGACAGCACAGGTATGAGGAGAAAAAAGTAGAAGAGAAATTGAGGATGGGAGAGAGTAAAGAGCTGTGAATAGGAATGGAAGTGAGATGAGAAAGATCAGGTTGTATTACAATTTTTTCTCTTGGTGTTGGGATACTTTATGAAAAGAAGAGCAGTAGTTCTGAGAAACAAATCAAAGATGGCAAAAAAAGAAAGGTGACAAAGATAAATGTCACAACAAATATGAAAGGAAGCAGAAAGATATTGTTGATCTGGCAAATAGATTTATCCAAGTTAGAGGAAAGGGAGATCATGTAAAGAACTGAAGAGCGGGTGAAACTGAAGGTAGCTGTAAAAGAGGAGATGAACTCAGAGGGGAGAGAATAAAATAGCAGGAAGACAAATACTTAAGGCAAAGGGAAGAAAAGCCATGGGCAGAGGACAAGCAGGTTAAAAACAGTCTGTGCCATGGACAAGTTGTATTGTGCCCCTCATGCCCCAGAAACCGAATCCGCCTCTGCACATTTCTGTCAGATAATTACAATGAATTTTTGTGTTTCTATATCAAGGCTTATGTATTCTCATGATGTCATCCAGATTGTTAAGAAATGTGCTGACACCATTTGTTCTTTTGGCATGGGCTCAATTGTGCCCTTCTGGCACAACTGGTAAGGGCCACTTTCCATCAATGGGAATGAGGTACCAGTTTGTTTACATAGGATGGTTGTCCAGGGAATAAAGCAAAAAGACAGGATCTTTTCTCCTGTGTTAGGACTAGCTCCACAGCAACAGAGTAGCAGAGACTGCAGCTAGAACAGCTTAATTCCTACCAACATAAGGATCTTTGTTGTTTAGGTGTTTATGTGGATGAGAAAAACCACTTTATTAAATGTAATGCTTCCCATAAAGGCAAAAGTCCTGGCCCCATATTTTGTCAATTGCACTTATCTCCCACCGTTTGGATTGACAGTGAGATTTGGAGAACAAAACTGCTGCAGGCTGCAGAAAGCAGATTTTGCTGTTTGTCCAGAGAACCCTGTTTCAGCAGGGCTTCCACCTACCAGGGCTCCACTGCTGTGGCTGGTCATGTCTCTTCTACTCTTTTGTGTAGTTTCAGTCACCTTTATCACATGTCTCTTTATTCCTAAACTTACTCCTAAACTTCCTCAACTGAGACACCAATGACCAAAAGGGGATTGTTCAGGCAGACCCAAGGTAAACAAGATACCACAGATGTTCAACACTTTCCTAAAGCAGATAATTTATGTTGGTACTTTTATTCAAGGAAGTGATCTGTAGGAATTAAAAAAAAAAAAAATCTGGGTTAAAGTGTCATGAGAGATCACTTAGATGAGTGATACAGATAAGAGAGCAAATCAAGCTCATCTGTTTATAGAAGAGCATTTAGAGGATGCTTTGAGTGACAGCAGATAGCTGCCATACTTAATGATGCACAGTCAGGGTGTTTTGACTAGCAAGTAGTTCTCAGGAACATGTTTCTGGAAAAGTATTGTAAGTACTGTAGTAAAGATGTGGAGTTCAACCTCCATTTAGTCTTTTCCAATGCAAGTACATGAGCTGAGTTAACACTGACTGAGAAAATTGGTCTTGATCTCTTTGCTTCTCCTGGCTTTAAAAAGAGCATGGCAGTGCCCAGCTCCTTTGTACAGGTGAGCCAAGTGCTAATTCACTCTGTGTTACTTGCTGATGCTACTGAAGGCTGCTGCTAAGACACAAAATTGGTCTAGACAATTATTTATTTTAAAATGTACACCTTTGTGTTTCTGTCAATGTGCACTATAGTATCACTGTTAACATTTGCCTCAGGCAAATTCAGTAAAGCAATTGGAGATGCTTAACAGCATCAACTGCTCTGGATTTTTTCTCAGAAATAGCATAATGCCAGAGGTTATGTGTGTCAGGAGACTTTCAGTGGTGGTCTGAACACTGGTATAATCTGTATGCTAGGTGCTTATAGGTATGGTGTAAACTCTGCCCACTCACCTAACCACTCAGAAAGGGAAACTGCAGGTGTATAGGATATAGCATAGGCATGCAGCCTCAAAATAGGGCTGTATGATGAACCAAGGGCAACCACATTATTTATGACATCTGTGACCAGCTGATGGAAATGTCTAATAAAAGATATAAGGTGAAAAGGTGTCGTGAGAAGCTTCCATGATGCCCAGCAAAATGAAAATATACTTTCATGTTACACCCATGAATTATTTATAATAATAAATCATAATGAATTAGTTGATAAAACAAGCAAAGGTTTTTGATAGTCTGCTTTCAAATTACAGCACAAACCTGCTACCATTACACAGACAAGTAGTGCCATGGCCTTCTCTGGGAACATTTTTATGATCAGAAGCTCTTCTTTTACACTGAAGACAACTCAACAATATATTAATAAATATATTGATTTATTAGACACCAACAAAATGGTGTCTTATTTTGCTATCATATTTTCCAACTATATATTAATTTAGTATATATTTCATCTTCTGTTTAAAGTTGTTTTCCAGAATTTATAGATGACAATATTTTAATGTGTTCTGACAGAGTAGATCATCATATCTCTGGTACTGAGTGCATTAAAATACATATTCCTGGGAAATACGTGGATCATTCATATCTGACTTTCTTTGCTCTTCCATTTTTTCTGTTCTTACCCCTGTACCCTTGAGTCTATCTCATACAATCATAGAATCATTCAGGTTGAAAAGGATCTTTAAGATCACTAAACCCAGCAGTTAAACTAGTACTGCCAAGGTCACCACTCAACCATGTCCCTAAACACTACGCATACATGATTTTTTAATACCTTCAGGGGTAATGACTCAACCACTTCCCTGGGCAGCCTGTTCCAATTCTTGACCACCTTTTCAGTGAAGATTTTTATCCTAATATGCAATCTAAACCTTCCCTGGCACAACTACAGACCATTTCTTTTTACCTGGGAGAAACCAATCCCCACTCCAGTACAACTTCCTTTCAAGTAGTTGCAGAGAGCAAGAAGGTCCCACCTGAGCCTCCTTTTGACCCGTTAAAACAACCCCAGCTCACTCAGTCACTCCTCACATGACTTGTGCTCCAGACCCCTTGTCCACTTCACTGTTTTTCTTTGGATGCATTCCCTGTGTCAGGGAGCTGTTTGTAGGTTGCCATCAAAAGGCAGGTAGCACAACAGCCAGACTTCACTCTTGCCTTGAACTTAACATCACAGAGTATCACCCTGGATTCACATCCTGGTGAATGACTCAGGGGCAGGTGTGCTCAGCTCCAGGACAGAGGGACTGCTGTGCAGTTGCTCCTGGTTTATAAATATCCCCTTTCCCTTGCCTTCAACCAGAGCTCAGACACTCGTTTGATTCTGTGTCATCTCATGCTGTCTCCCCACTGGGCAGCTTTCCTCAGATGAAAGATTCATCAGATCAATGCTTTCTTGTCCCTTGCTTCTGCAGTCTCTGTCAGATATCAGAAAAAGTGTTCATCCTGTCTACAGCCTGACTGTGAGGGTAGGTCACATAGGGTCTCCTTTTAAACAACAGCAGGTCCTGCCCTGCCAAACTTCTCATCAGCAGCATCAACAACTGCAGCAAGGAAAATGGAAAAAAAAAAACCTTCTTATGGCCCAGAAGCACACAAGGAGAGCACAGGTGTGGCTCACACCAGGCCATTTGGTTCAGAGTCACTCAGGAAGGAGAGATATTTTGGAAACACTTGCACAGGACCACCAAGGTCCTCTGTAAGCAATTATGAAGACAAATGACCTCACATTTGTTCCCATTCAGTGTCCTGTGGCTTCTAGATGAAAAGATGTGGATGAACAGTTGGAATGAGCCTATGCTGCAGCCAACATCAAGGTTTCCAAATAGCTCAATGGGCAAGTGGCAGCTTGAGTGCAATTCAGAGCAGCCTGAGGGCAGCCCTAATTTCAGTCAATGTAGCCAAGTGGTGGAAAAATGGAAGAGAAATCCAAGAAAAATGCTATTGATAGTCCCTGGGACTGAGAGATTTGGGTCAAACTCCACACTAGTGAACTAGGCAGAATCTAGTTCATTTTGGTTGTTGTGGCAGGGCCTCTACCTCCTTCTGCACATCTTACTGCTTTTTAGTAAACTAGAATAAATGACATAGGATGCAAAATTAAAACAGACAACCTGTAAAGGATCCTTGAAAGACATGAGGGATGAATAATGCTGGAGAAGATTCTGAAAGCTAAGATGGATGACACGAGAAAAATCAAGATGGAAGGTGGGCAAGAATGCTTGCTTTCTGGCTTGAATATCTTGTGAAAGAGGAAAAAATGAAAATCCAGCAGTAAGAGGAAGTAAGGTAGAATGGAGCCTTGAAATAATGTCTTTCAGAGTGGGTATGAATTGCTATGAATAATGCATCACTAATTACAAGGATGTAAGTTCAACCATGCATCCAGTCTCAGGCATGTCAATTGGAATTTAAAGGGAAATGAGAAATGTGATAATACGTCTATTTCGATCAGAAACCACGTCTATTGCTGCTGTTTTCAGGGAGAGCTTTCTTTCACCGAGATCGGTTCCTTCTCTTTATGTGGCAGTGAAGCCATAAACGCCTGTGAACTGGTAATCTGTTTCCATGGAAATGAATGGTATGTCACAAATGTAGCGCTATGACTTCATTTTAAGATAGAGTACAGGGAGAAGATAGTCAGCAAAGGAGGGATATCAGGTTATTTCAGGCTCTTATGACTGCCCACTGTAAATCTCCTTTGTTTGGGCAGACAATGGATAGGAGGGGGAGGGTTAAACTGGACTGAGTCATCCTTGAAGTTGCTTGGGTGGGAGATGAAGGTTCTGATTATGATTGTTTCTTGTCGGAAGGCTCCTCTTGTGAAAGAAAAATAATTGGTTTTTTACTATTTGTGCCTTACTTACATGTTTTCAATTTGTTACAAGAGCTAAGTACTTGTGTACTAAAATAAAATAAGTTAATAAACTAATTTTGTTGAGAAAGCAAAGAAACTAAATGTAAGAAAGATTTCTTTTTTAGACACTAGAATATTTTTATTACTTTATATATACCAGTTTTTCAAGATACAAATCATGAAGTAAAAGATCATCTCTTTTCACTCTATTGACTCGTACAGATGTCTGAGCCTTCCTTTGAAAAGCAGTAAGTAGTTTATCAACAAATCCAGTTTTTTTACAGGCTGTTGTTTTTCAGTTGCACCTTTTCTGTTTTCTTCTTCTACCAGGCACTTACACTTGAAGCCAAGATGAGATTCTCAAATCTCTTTCTACTTCAGTGTCCTGTTTATCTGTTGTGTTTACACAGCACATTGGACCATGTTTGCCCTGGCCATTCTTCTTTCGAAAGTTAGAAGCAAGGGATATTCAATAACTAAAAAGTTTTATTAAAAGCAAAGAATATTTATTTTGGAAAAAACCTCCCTTTTAAAGTTTGCCAGGTTTTTTTTTTTACTTAAGTTTTTAGATCTTTGAATCCCCAGGCATTTTCCTGTCCTGGCATTGTCTTTTAACAACTGTTAAGTGTTTGCTGAGAAGTGGCTTATCTTAGACCATTCTTGTCTTTCTGCTTTTTTTTTTTTTTTTCTCTCTTCACATTTCCAGGTAAACTAAGCCACTGCAGTCTCACAGTGAGCAAGATGAGAACTAGGTCAACACGATGTGTTTGTAAGCCCTTACAGAATGCTTCTAATTTTGTCACAGACATAGGAAAGGCTTGATGTCTACCTTCTTCCTCTGTAACTTGTTAAAAGACCAGCTGGAATATTAGAGTGTGACACTACAAAAGAAATCTGTTGAATGTTGTCCTGTACCAGGTAGGCAAGGCAAGAGAGCAAGGCAGTGAGCTCGCTCACCCAGTCACAGCCCTGTTTTGGTACATAAGGATAAAACTGTGACCTCTACCTGGATGACTTTTCTCTCTTCAGATCTTTGAGAATAAACAGATCTTTGAAAAAATTTGGCTACTGAGTAATTTGTCCATTGGCAAGTAGAAGAAGGTCTTGATAAGCCCTTTTTTTGTTCCGTGATTGAAAAAAGCCATAGAGCTGATGTTTGGCTTTGCTAGTGTTACTGCACTGTTCAAATGTTTTGAAGTCCAAATGAATTGGGCAACAGATATCAAATTCTAGAAATGTCATTTCTTACCTGGACTGAAATCTAGTTACTCTCTGATGCATTCAAGCTTCTTGATGAGAATTGTGTTTCAGAGGGACATTTTAACTGTATATTGTTGAAGGAGAACGTAGAATACTAGTTATCTTCACTGAAAAGGTGCTATGATGTTATCACTTGATACAAGTAAATGAATAATAGGGAAGATATTTCCCTTTTTTTTTTCCTGTGGCTGTCTGGACCATTAGTTTGCTCAACCCAGTAACAATTATTTGCAACACAATTGCCTCAAGTTTTTTCTGCCTGCGTATAAACATTTCAGATGTATGCAGGATGCTAACAAAAAGAAACAATGAAACTAATAGATCATCTGAATAGAAATAGATGTTTCAGGCTCCCAGGTAATTACTTATATTGATAGTGAGCCATGTATTATTCACAAATAAGAAAGCAACTGAAGAGACCACAAACATTACTGAGGAGATTCTAGGACTTCATGAAAACATTTTAAGAAACCCTTGAGGAATAATTTGAGATAGAAGATTGAATTTCAGAGTATTATTCCCAGACAGTCCTGCTGCTAGGCAAGTGCTATATACACCATCCCAGCATGTCAGTATAGATGAGAAGCTGCCCTTCCCTTCTGGTACCCTGACAGTTTGAAGCTCTTGTGTCTCTAAAAGTCTGTATCACCTGTAAGAGCAATTAGAAGGGATGTGGACTGGATGGATGAAGACCTTTAGAAATGAGTGCATCTGTACTACTCCCTGAACATCCATTTAGTATACAAATTAAAACCAAAAGCATGGCATTGGCCAAGCCCTCCTATTTTGTATGTATATCATCTCACAAAGCAGCATCTCAGGCTTCCCGATCACTGACTCCTACTTCTGTCGTTTGTGTTTTTTTCTTGAATCACCAATTTGTTTGCAGGCCCCATTTTCTTCCTTTTCAGTTACTTTGTTACTTTTTGACAGAGGAAAATGTCTGCTGTCACACTGCATTTGCAATTGAAACCCCTGGCTTGAAAACTGATGAGCTGCTTTTCTTGCATAATTTCCCTCCCATGGTGTGTGCTGTAAATAGAAGGAAAAAATAGCAGTCTATGCCCCATGGTCATGGGAGTCATTATTTTTCTTTATTTTTGCAGAATATCTGCAGATAAACAGTGGGAAACCTTTTACCATGTAATCATTTAAAATGACATCAATTTAAATATGACAGCATTGCTATGTTTTGTTTAACTGCCAACTCCAATTAAACATTGTGCATCTTTTATTACTCAGATTTCTGTGGTTGCAACAATGTATGGAGTCTGTCCAGTTTTAGAGAGAACTCCATATTACAAGACTATTATGAATCATCTTGCCCTGTCTGGGATCAATTCTAAATTTGAGTCCACCCCATAGCAAATTTTAATGCTGACATTAGTCTTAAAACATTCTGATTGTGATTTGCTCCCTCATCAGTTCTTTCTTTTCAGTTTCTAATTCTCCTCAGTCTCTGAAAGTAACTTGCATTCCTTAATTTAGTGCCTAACTTCTAGCTTGACGCAATGCTTTTTACAGCCTACAGGTATCTTACCAAATTCTCCAGCTATCGTTCCCATAAAGTCAACTGATGGGGTAGGTGGCAACTGAAACTTGTGCTGCATGTCAAAAAGGGCTTAATCACTTGCCAAAGAACCACAAAACCAGAATAAGATGTGAAAGAATATACTAAACATTTCATTGTCATGTAAATACTTCAAAAACAACAACTTCCTAAGAGAGAAGACAAAAAAATAAAAAAGCTTTCGGATAAGGTTTTTGTTCTTTTGCATTACTTTAAAAAAAGACAATATCCTCAGTCATCACTTATGTGGTAAATTCTTCTACAGCCTTCTGCTGATGCCTCTACTTGATGCAGCAATGGTCCAGATACTCCCATGTATGTAAACTCATTTTTCCACTAAAAGTAAAGGTAGATCACTGGGCAAGAGAACAAGTTTGAATAGGCCACCCATTATCTGATTGAAAAAGTGGTGATGATATTACCCAGCCATTACACAGGATTAAATTTAAAAAAAAAAAAAAAAAAAAAAAAAGGAAAAAAAAGAATTAAAGGAAATTGAGTAGGAGAAGAAGAAATGTATCATCCAAAAGACCTCGTGTTGGGCACATGACTTGGACACAAAAACTAGGTTAAGCTCTATTGATGACCTTCCAATACCATGGAAAAAGAGAGGGTTTGTGGAGTGAGTCAGAGTAAACTTGTGACTTTGAGGCTCTGAATGCCTCTTAGGAGGAACCAGAAATAGATATCTTGACCAAATTAGGTGCCAAATATTCAGACTCCCCAGCGAGATTCAAATTGTGTTTGTGGAGCCTAGACTGTGTTCATTTGGCATCAACTTTCTTCAGCAGTGAAAGATACAAATCTCTTCACAAGCTTGAAAAGACAGCTTCTCAGCTTTTTTTATTTAAATAGTCCTACAAAACTGTCAGACCAACTCTCCTGGAAATTTTGCATTAATAAAATTTGAGATACCAAAGAATCTCAGATATCTCTGAGTAATTTATTCAAACCTTAAACAAAGAAACAAAAGTCAATAGCCAGGAGATTCCAAAACTGTTGTTTCCATATAAGCAGCCACATGAAATCCTGACTGCCTGCAGATTTGAATCATTACACGTTTATTTCTTCCCTCCTTCTTGCTTTCTTGCTTTCTTTCTGTTTTTTTTTTTCCCAAGATTTGCTGCATTGGAAGTTCTTTCAGGGAGGAAGCAACTAATATCAGCAGAAATCATCAACTGTGTGAAGCGTTTTGGGCTAAAACTCAGGACACCAAGGATTTCTTGTAATTATGGATTTTACTGCATTTAGTTCTGTATTCAGGGCATTATACAACTGCCTTTCCCTACCTTGGGTAATGAAGAATCTCTGTTAAGCAGAAATCTTCTACATTACAATGGAAGAAAAAAATCAGAAAACTCTTTGTTTTTCTAGATCTGACTCCATGTTAATAAATTACCTTTAATTTGCATTCTGGGTGAAAAGCTCAGCAGCTCTATCTGCTCCATGATTTAAAAACCTGATCCAAAGGTAGCCAGGGTGGCTGTTGTTGTTGCTCATGATTAAGTAGCTGCTGTTAGATATTAATCTCACTTTGACTTGAATGTGTTAGAGTCAGATCTCAATGACAGCAGGATATCTTCCAGGGGAACTGTAGAGACTTTATTTATTGATCTAGAAGCAGAAACAGTCTAGCAGGTCATTTTCTGCTGGTGCTACTCTCTTCCTCACAGACAGTGGTGACAGACAGGAGACAATCTCTTTGCAAGATCATTTCCCCTGATTATTGGTGGCTCCTTTGCTGACATCACTTGCATTCCCTTTTGACTCCTTGTGAGAAAGATGCCACTGGATTCCTCTTTAAAAACCAAAAGTGTGAGGAAGAAAGGCAAGAATCACTTCAAGCCTTGTGGGGTTGGTAGACTAAATAAGGGAAATAGGCCAGAAAGCAGATTTTATAATGCAATAGCCACACCCCTATTTCTCTTCAATCTATGCTTGGCCAAGAGTTTTTAGATACTGCAAGGAAAGCATAAGAGTCTTATTGATTATTTTGAGGCAGTTCCTATGTTTGCATATCTCCTTCTTTATACCCTTAGCAGGAGGAGACTAGTGGGATTTCTGCAAACATTCATGACTGCAGTAAAGACTGTTGGGGCTGTGGATAATGTGGCAGGAGACCCAGGAGCAATTAGGAATGTAAATGTCCAGACTGAAGCTGAAGGCATTGAAATCAACACAACCAAAGGGGGACACACAATTGTGCAAGACTTTCTAGTTTCAGAATCTTAAGGTGTTCAGCTATTCCTTTAGACATCATTATTCTCAAAAGAACAGTAAAAAGCTGTAAACATTGCCAATTCCAAACACTTATAAACATGACGCAAACGTTTTGCTTGTCTTTTTTACTTGCTTTCTGGTTTTAAAACTTCAACAATCCAAGAAGCATTGAGCTTTGAACTTCTCTTTAGAAGAGCAGACTAGAAATATTTCATTTTAAAAGAAAGGTGAAAGTCTCTTGAATACATGATTGAATAAGCTGGAATTTGATTGGGAGGATTTGCTGTGGAAAATCTGGCTGTGAACCCACAGTGGTTGGCCACAGGAGGCCACAGGAAGAGGCCACCTCAGCTGGGTAAGTCGTGCTCCCCTTCCCCTTCTGCAAAAAGTGAACACCATTATCAAGGGCAGCTCTGAAGATACAGCCCCTACTCTAACAGCATGTATGGTAAATGTTCACATGTAAGGTTTAGGAAAGTTTCTTGCTTTTTGCAGTGGTTGCATTCTATGCTATTCCTTGTGATATAGAAAGAGTATTTTTCCTGGATGCACACACTGGAAAGTAACTGCTAAGTTTGGATAGCAAACTAGACTAATCCAAACTATTGTTCACCCAAACTTTGCTTTCTTCGAAGTATTAACAAATAGAAAGACACAAAACAAACAAAAAGAAACAGTCTACTGTATTATTATTGGAAAGCCTACAGGATCATGGATATCCAACATACACGGGAATTCCAATGCACACTGAAACAGAAGATGTTCTTTAATGCACTTAGCATGGTGTAAACTTCTGGAGCTAAATAGGAATGGACAACAAATGTTTTCATCACCTATGCTGACCAAGTACTTTCTGGTTTAGTGTGTCTGTATCTCCTCTAATGTGTCACAGTAAAATAAAAATGACACATTCTGCAGCAAAAATAACTTCTTGTTTGTGATATCTCTTCTTTATGTTCTCAGTATTTGCTTTGCATAAACATCTGCCACAGTTCAGCAACCACAAAACACAGAAGATATGGATTTGCTGAAGATATTTATTGCCATACGATACTGATGAGGTTTTAAAACACATAGTAAGAGTCATACAAGAAGCAAGAAACTGGAGCAAGAAAGAAAAAACCTTGGAACAAAAATTGCATATTTTTCATTTTGCCAGCTTTACCAAACAGATCAGTATAAATCTATTGTGTCAAAACTTTCAGAATATAGAGCTGCCCAGAACTATATATACATANATATATATATACAAGCCACAGTCATTCCAAAGAAGCAAAGAGCCCGTCTCACTGGAGCTAAACTTTTTGTGAACTGATGTCAACTCGGCAAATAGCGATAGCCAAAATGTTTAGAACTCAAAGGATTATGGGTTTTATTAATAAATGCTGTTATTGGAATCTTGCCCAAATATAATTTTTAAACCCAAAGTGAAACAAAAACATTGCAATTCCAAACATTTCAGTACACAAGTAATTAGAAAAGATGCCCAGGATTTGTGCAGTTCTATAAGCAAGAGAAATAATTTAAACACTCATAAAGATCATGAATAAATTTTGGAAAAGAATAAACCAAAACCCTGCGGTCTTGATATCCTGTAGTGCCACTTGACCATTATGAAAGACATGACCCGTACATCCAGTTTTGATAGGAGAGCAGGAAATTGCTCTCATCTTTCTCTGCCTAAGACTATGAACCTGTGACTTCATTGCCAAACTCACTCCTCTTACCCTCTGGTTTTTCCTGAGGACAGAGAAAAAGCAGCTAGATGGAGCAAAGGCAAGTAGCAGTGGTGATGAGGCACTTGGGGTGTAAGAGCAATTTAGTGTGCTGCACCTGGAGTTTAAGCTGTTTATTATGCATCTCAGTGACCAGCCTTGCAGCTCTGTCCATAACCACTGCCTTGGCCTTGGGGAGAAGTCCTGAACACCTGGGGGTATTCCAGGGGCAGAGAAACCTCATCACACCATGCTTAACTTTGTCAGGAATATCTTGATCAAACAAGGTCACTGTGGGCCTGCCTCTGCTGTCTGTGAAGTTAAAGCCCTATTGACATCAAGGGAATAAGGATCAAATGTTTTGTATTCTCTACAGAGTGAAGAGCTCCCAACAAAGGGTTCGTGGTGCTGTAGCTAAGCAGCAGGAAATTTGCATTTTGTCATAGATGCCTGAGGGTTCAAGATTCTGCCTTTATCATGTTTAATTTAGCACTTGGAAGAGCAAAACAGATAAAGCTACGTAGTACCTCTGCAAAAATAAATAACTTTTTCAGTGCCAAGCCTTGAGCTCACTTTATAATATTTCTTCAGACACTGAGATGGTTATCAACAACAACAACAGTGTTTATCAGCTTGTGGAATTATAACAATCATGCAGTGGTGTGAACTCTATTGTGCTCTGCAGTTTCCCTTAGGCCTCTAGGACTAACCTTTTTTCAGCTTGGGACCCTGGAGTGAGGAAAATTACTATTCTGATGAATAGCCTATTATTTTTGCAAATGCCAGTACAGGGCCTGCACTGCCTCTGATGTCCATAGTCTTTGCCTGCAGGGCAAATGTCACACTGGAGGTTTAGAGGATTTGCAGCAAACATTCATTCCAGACTGAATGGACCCTATGTTGTGATCCACTGAAATGCAACTTTGGTGAATCTAAAATGCATTTTGTTGGGGGCAGGGGAATCAGGCTGGAATTCTGCTCCACTTCTTTACAATTATCACAATTTATCTTCAGTTACAATGGCATCTTAAAGATTTTCTTCATCAGCATTAGGAACATAATAGAATTGTTGGCTGTTATTTTTATTAGCAGAGCAGACTGTGTGTGAGATAGAGCACAGAGCCAAATACTGTCAGACACATCAGACAAAGGCAGTGTTATTGCACTATCACTTCAAAGTATCCTTTGGAGAACTCAGACATGTACTGATGATGGAAAATTAGAACTGAATTGGGAACTGATTTGAAGTCTGCCGTAATCCAAGCTAATACATCAAACAAGACCAACTTATGCTGTCAGTGCTTCTGTGGCAAATGTACTAGCATGTCAGGAGAAACCAGACAGAGAAAATGCAAGAAAGCAACATTTTATTTAATCAAATTGACAACAAAATCTGTTATCTGACCATTATTATATCAGGGATTTTTTTTTTAATTTTGGATTGTTTATGTCATTTTAATTCACGTTTCAAAACAGCTTATGTTCAAAACATAAGGGGCTAGATTAACCTTTAGGCTGTACACCATCAGGTATCATATATCCCACTAAATATCCTTGTGTGCCTACTCTCCCTTGCCTATGTTCAGTTTCCAGGTGCTGCTCATACTATGCCCTTTTCTCTTGTGTGTCACTATGTTTCTTAAACCTCCTTTTGTGATTGAGTGGGAAAAAGGCTTCTGTGAAACAAAAATCCATAATACGCACTTTCTAATATGCCAGTTGGTGCTCTTGTAGATGCAGAAGGAGCACCTTTGGACAGTAATTTAAGGACAAAATATTGTCCAGAATGTCAAAGGTTTGACACTGGTTCTTTTAGCCACTTATCTTGGTACAAGTCTAATTATTTGCTTTTCAATTTTATAAATCTTCAGTTCATTCCAGGTGAAAGCCTGTAGGTTTCTGTTTAAAGCACCATACTTTTAAAATGTTATCAAAGCCATGCACCACCTGGCTGGAATCCAGTCACAATTTCTTCATTTGTGAGAACTGCCAACATCCTCAGTCCTTCACACAGCACGGTCTGTTCTTGGCCATAGGGTTTCATTCCACAGCATCCAGCAATTGCAACCCCACAGCTTAGGGAATCACACTTCTGCTGCTTCCAATTCAAATAAAGTCAAAATCCAGCAGACAGCTGGATGAAAAGAAAAATCTGATTTTTAAAGAACTTGGGAATCTTGTGTTTAAAATTTCAGCTTGTTCTTCCTCCTTGCCGTGCTTATACAGTACTCAACAAATATAATTTTCCTGAATATTCTGGCATGCCTGATGAAACCCGTGAAGCAGGTACAAGCAGACAGAGATCCTGGCACCCACATGGTGGGGTTAGACGATCAGAGTGAACAGAAGCTTAGACCCTTCTTTTTCCTGTAGAGAGAGTGCATCTTCAAGCTTCATCCAGGCCCCTTTAAGCAGGCCCCTGTCTCATCTTGGGTTTAGAATACTTGTCTCTTATACTGCTGCAGGGATACAGCACATGGAGACTGAGGAAACCTTTGAAGTGCTCTCCTGCACAAAAAACAAGTCTCCAAAAATAGGAGGAAAATTCAGGACAGTTTACGGGTTGTTTGGATGGTGCTTTCCCAGCAGAAATGCAAAGAAGACTGGACCATAACTTCTCTCAGGCAACCTAAAGTATGTATGGCCTGTGTCCCTCTTTTACATCCCTGCATAAGGAGAACAATGCTTCTGAAGAAAATCCCACCATTTTCCCTTATCTCCAGAGTTTCCACCTCCACTTACAGACTTTTATAATCTGCAGATTTTGAGAGTAAGTTAATGCAGTGAATCCAATGGTTATGCAAATGACACCCTTGAGAGCAGGAAGAGTGGTTGAAGTGCTGTCCTTGTGCAAGGCAGAGCTGGGAGCCATTGCCTAAGAGCTAGGAATCTTTTCTCAGGATACATTGCAAAATGGTGGCTGTTTGGCTTCAGTATTTCCCTTGCAAATCTTTCACTATGAAAGTGACAATGATAGAAATTACTTACAAAACAAAATATGAAGTTACATGGTGGAAAATTTGTTATCTGCATGAAGTATAATCTGCTGCAAGTAGTGTCATCCTCATCTGTCACTTCACTCTTCAGCTTTGGGGAAAAAATGCTCTACAGATTAGTCTTTACTAAACAATCTTAGTTCCTGTGCAGAAAAGGCTGGAAAAGATGTGCTTGACTTAACAGGAAAATGAGCCTTGTATTTTTCATAGCATTCCACTCATTCATTGAACCACCACTCTGTCTGCAGTTCAGCTCCAATGAGCTGCAGGACTGTAATTCCCTTCAAAGAACCACAGAAGGGTTCAGGTTGGATGGCACCTCTGGAGGCCATCGGGTCCAATCTCCCTGATCAAGCAGGGGCACCTACAGGCAGTTTCCCAGGACCATGTTCACACAGTTTTCAACCTTCTCCAAGGGTGGAGGTTCCACAGTCTCCCCATAGTCTCTCTGGACAGCCTATGCCAGCACTCTGTCACCATCAGAGTGAAAAAGCATTTTCTGATGTTCAGAAAGACTCTCCTGATTTTCCATTTGTGCCCATCACCTCTGGTTCCGTCACTGGGCACCACTGACAAGAGTCTGCCTCCATCCTCCTTTCATTCCTTTGTCAGGTGTTTGCACACATTGATGAGATTCCCCTAAGCCATCTCTTTTCCAGGCTGAACAGTCCCAGCTCTCTCAGCCTTTCCTCACAGGGAAGGTGCTCCAGTCCCTTAATCACCTGTGCAGCCCTTCACTGGATTCTCTCCAGTAGATCCGTATATCCCTTGTACTGGGGTGCCTAGAACTGAACACACTTCTGTCTGCACACCAAATAAAATATTATTACCCAATAATTACAAATTTGAACTTGTCCTATTATCCTTACTGTTTTATTATAGTTTCTGTGCATGTTTTATACTCTCTGATTTATGGTCAGATTTCATGGCATTTTCTTGACAGGAAGAGTGAGGACTACAGCCATTAACTGTTCTTTTTTTAGTGATTATTATCTGAAAAAATGTAGATATCTTATCTTCTGAGAGGCTGATTCTTTATGCAGGCCAGATCGAATCTGGGTTACTTGTATCCCTGTCAACTTAAATGAATCTCTTAACTTCTATTAAACCCTACAGCCTCTTACTTTGTCACAGTTTTTCATTGTGTTCTCATCTAGAACACCATAGGAAACACCCACTGAATTATTTATCTCTAAGGCTTTCTGGGTCAAATAGGAGAAAGGAAGTTGCAAAAGAACAGCATACAATGGAGGAATGCTGTAATTGCATAGAGGTTCCTTAATTTTGTCAAGTTCGTCAAATCTTTGAAAATGCTTTCTTTTCTATTAATTTTTAAAAGAGGAAATATTTAATCTCATTTTATCTGCAGAAGCAATTGTTTTCAATGCTGTTTACTCCACAACATGGTGGAATCTATCCCAGGTTATACCCAAGATTCATGCCGGATGATGGTCAAATAAGAAGCTGTTTAAAACACAGTTCTTCTCTGCTTTAGCTGGCTGTGATTCCCACTTCTCTCATTGAGAGCTTCTATGCACAAATCCTTCCCATGGCCCCTAATGAGGAGAAGGTGGGACATGCCACTTCATTTCCTTCTCCTGCTCCCATTGAGGTCTTGGCACACCCACTTTGGAGAACTAGAACCTGATGAGTCGAACAGAGAATGTGAGGAGAAAGTAGGAACTCCTTTTGGCTCTTGTAGGCCTTTTGACATTATATATATGGGAGACAATGAAATTTTAGTGCTTTTTTCCCCCCAAGGACCATCCACAACTACAGCAACATGGAAAGAGAGAGACACAGGGAGTTATGGAGTCCCTGCTATCTGTCCCCTTTTGAAGCTTTCCATAATGATGAGCCTATATTTCTGCAGATCTTCCATAATCTTCATAGCAAATCTTAAAGACCCTTCCAGGGTCTTCTTACGCTTGATGCAGAATAGAAAACATTGTCCTCAAGATATTCTTCTGTTACACACCATCATTTGGGACATAGCTCATACTCCATTTCCTATGGAAGCAGTCTTTGTTTTTCCACAGGAAGGGCAGAAAATGAAATCAGCAATTTTTCTGCAGAGACATGAATCCCTTAAAGACCACCCCAAAGGACTGGATTGTTTGGAATCATATCATTAGATAAACACCGTGGAGTAAAACTAACAGATGTATTTATTATCATGTTTTCCACTGACTGTAGAAGTAGAATGTGAGAAAAACTTCTGAGGCAGTATTTGGAAAATAATCTATAAGGGAATGAACCTGAAAGAAAACAAAAGTAAAACAATTATGTAATCTCAGAATAATTGTGTACTTTACTCAGGTGCAAGCTGAGCCCTGGTTGGTCCCTGGGAAGCAACTGTCCTTTTCATCCCTGCTCCTGTGCCTGATGCAGCGGAGCTGGCCCAAGATCCTTGTATGCAGCATCCTTGTAGCCCTAATGTCTTTGTTCTGCTCTCCCGAGGCTCTGCTGAGCTGCTACAACCTCTTTGATGTTGGCAGCCCAGAAAGCATGAAGACTCTTACTGAGCAAGGAAAATAGAGGGTGAATAACCCTCAAATAACACAGCTGAAGGGAAGAACCAGAAAAGAGGTAAAAGAGGGCAAGTAAGGACAAGAATGAAAGGGGAAAAAGGAAAAATTCATTGGTCTTCCTTCTCAGCAGAAGGGAGAAAAACAGTTACCAGAGATTTGATTTTGGCTGTGTATCCTGGTGATTTTAGAACCTTTTGTTCAGCTAGTTGGCAAAGTAAATCCAGGAACAAAAAGATTGAAAATCTTTTTCTTAGAAGGGTCATTTCTCATAGAAAAAAAATTAACTTCAAGCCAAAACTTGTGAAACAATTAGCATTTTCTCAGGTTAAACCAGCCAGCCTTTAACTCTTAACAAAGCCTGAGTATGTAAACAGGGAACATTACAACCTCCGTCTTGGTAGCTTAGAGTGAGAACTTAAAGTCTGGCATTTTTAATATGAAGAAATTCTCTAGTTTCCTGAAGACTTTTACTTCTTTAGTAAAAAAAAAAAAAAAAAAACCAAAACCACTGCTCCATCTTCTAATTCTACTCTGCAACCTTACTTCCTGTTCTGCTTCTCTTTTTGCTGGATTACAACAGAAACATAATTCTCGGGTTATTTGAGCAGCCTTAGGAACAGAAATGATGACAGTCCAGGGAATTTCTCAGCTAAACACCAGTAATGCTGGGTTCAGGTCACTTTTATAAGAGATACAAGCTCACTTCCCTTAAAGCTGAGAGAGGATTAAAATTGGTTCTTTTACACCCTGGGCCAGCAGAAGGTAAAATCAGCACAGTCTTAGTAACTACGAAGATAGTTTGTTCCCTCATCTGATCTTTTTCTGACTAAAGCTACATGGGGAAACAGAGGGTCTGTTCACAAATACTGAAATTTTCACTTGAAAAACGTCATCTGGAATCAATTACATCATTTACCCATATACCCACAACACCAATTACTGGTTTTCTAAACATCATCTCTTAGTTCATGTGTGTGACATTAATTAATTAAATAAGCAGATACAGAGTTCATTTACTAATCTGAAGCCCTTTGCAAATTCTAGTAAACCACATTTTGATGTGCAGACTTTCCCCTAGTGACCAAGAAATGCAGACATGATGATAGACAATCAGTGTTTGAATTCAGATTGCAATATATCACCATCAAGATCAGAGCAGAGTGGTTAGTTTTAGCACCCCCCTCATCTCATCTGCCTTGTTCATCCCTCACCTTCCTTGCCCTGGATCTGCAGAGCAGCTGTGGAGGCTGTTATCTCCTCTTCCTGCTCCAGGCAGCCATTCTCCCTGCAGCCTCTATCAGCTGGTACCAGGCGAGAGCTGCCTGCGGGTTCATCTGGACCTGAGAACATCTGGAGGACTCAAATTATTGCCATATGCTGCAAGAGCCCTCCCTGGAAGGTCAGAGAAAGGCCTGAGCTGTGTTTGCAGCACTTGAAACATCACAAATGGTATCTCAGACCAGTTTCATGGGGAGGGAGGGCAAAAAAATACTGTAGATATGGAGGAAGAAAGGAAGAATGTGTTCTTCTGAGTGCTGCACAATACCCAGCTCTAGAGCAACTGCCCCAAGGGTTGTGGCAAATATTCTGCAGAGCAGGAACAGGGTAGCAGTCATCTGTGAGATATATTCCCCAAATCTATTTATTAATGCTGTAAAATATTTTTTCTTCCTGCAGTAGGTTTTCTCATTATCTTCTGCTTTCCTGATGAATTATGTGATTACAAGCAAATAAGCAACAAGTCTTTTAAAGGCTTTTGACAGAAACGGCTTGGAACTTGTTCATTCACAGAAGATCTTGATTAAATAACACAAACTTGGTGGCAATTTCCATAAGAAGCTGTTGCTTATTATGGAAATATCCTCCCTCCCCTCATTCATTTTGGTGAATCCAGATTACTTCTATCAAAGTCAATAAAATTGATCTGGATTTGTGCCATTGTATTTGAGCAGAGAATTTAGCTCACAGTGTATTTTAAATGATGATGAGTACATTGGATATGCCTTGTATGCAAATGCATTTGTTCTCCTACCCATTCTCCCTCTCAATATGATGTTTATTCCCATATTATTATTTAAATCAAATAGACTGTTAGCATCAAAGTCACAAAGTTGAACTCCTCTAAAACAGAAGATGCCAGAAATAAGTTACCACTTTGTTATGCTTTTCATGATGATACAGTTGAAGCTGGAACTCTATCCCATCCTGTTATCTGCTGGATGCTTTAAGAGATTCAGTACTCAGCCTTTATTCACTGCTTAGTTTGTTCTCACAAGTTCATTTAGTGGCTGAGTGGTAGAGCAAAAACCGGAAAAACAATCCTTGAGAGCAAAGCATCTATGAAAAAGACAAAGTCCTGGGGGAATTACTGGAACAGATACTGTGCTTCTTTCTCTCTCTTCTTTACTGGTATAAAGATGTACAGTCAGCTGCTTAATCCTTGTAAGTGCAGCATCTTATGACAAAGCTCTACCTTTTTTATTTTTTTTAATTCCCAATTATTTGAAAAAGGCCAGAGTCTGTCCCCAAATGCCTTTTACTCTCTGGGCTTTCTCCATTTTCTCTGTGCTTGTTTGTTGTTCTTCTTTTTTGTTGATAAGTGGACCTAAGTTTCCTGAAAAGTCAGCCAAATAGAGGCTATCAAAAGATATGCACGCAAAGGGCACTACAGCAGGCTGTTAAGATGGGGTTAGGGGATGTGGGGGTATTTCAAGGACTTTTGGAGTATACCCAAGAAACTTTAAGCAGTCTTTGCAGAATCCTTTCTAAACTCCACATGGTTGCCATTTGATTTCACCTTCTTTCTTTCTCTTTTTTTCATGATACATTGATCACTATGACTAGAAATTGGAACCTTAAAATATCCTTTATTATGATCCAAAAGGTCATTCAGACATGTTGGGCCACATCATTGTATACTCAGCTGTGCTTTAGATTTCAGTGGTTTTTCAAGAGAATAAACTGCTAAATGGGAGCAAAAGTCCTTAAGCATTTCCATTCAAAGAACAATTTGGCCAGCAAAATACGGTATGAAAGTGGAAGTCAAGTTGATGCAGCCCTTCACAACACAATGTATGTGAGCTCTTCTGTTGTTCTGGCTATTTTTCCTTTTAGGAAGCACCACTTGATACAAAACAGCTCAAGCTAACATTTTGCCCTCTGGCACTTTAGTAAAAAACTGACACACTTACTGGCAGAACTATATAAAAAATAGGACAAATATTTAAAGGAAGGAATGCAGAGTAAAGTCTTCTTACCCAGTGACCATGTGTTTAAAAGGACATCTGTCAGTCAGAGACAATGAGGACTTGATGTCTTTTAATTATCCACGGATGAAGAGGTCAGCAAGGTATCACAAGGTTATAAGGCTTGCAAAGAACTGTGAAAACAGCATTAAAAACATGGGGAAAATTGGATACTTCAAAAGGATTTTTCTAAAATGTCAAAGCAATTTTGATTCCTGTCCTGAGTTCCACCTAAGACCTTCTTGGAAATGACTAGGCTTTTTAAAGGACATTGGTAAAATAAATTCAAAGGAGAAATACCAGCATATGTTCTTATTTGTTCTTACCTTGCCTTCAGCCATAGGACAGAGTGATCCACAACATGCAGGCACATTAATATTTTCAAATGTTTTCACTCATCCAACTTTCCAGCATTAAGGAACAACTTTATGATTGCTGTGCTATGAAAATTTCCAGCTGTAACTACTCATGGCTGCACAGTGTCAGATTCTGAGGTGACATTTGAAGTGTAGTACCAGTAAGTCAGCTTTTTGCATTCAGACTCCCTAAAATATTCTACCTCTTTAAGTAAGGAACAAGAGTATTATATCACACAGTCCAAAGGGAGAAGTACAAATGGAGGCAAATTAAACTTAACATTTTTCACCTTCTTCAAATATTTATTCTTTTCTTTATTACTGTATATGGTAACCTGTTGATTGCTGGGATCTCTTCTGGCTTTATAAAACAATTTGGTTTTGCATTACAGTGATACTTAGATGGTTTCCCAAAGAGAAAAAAGAGATCTGGTAGAGTTTGTCTGGGCAAACATGCTGTAAGAGACTATTAAGTTTACACATCTCAAGAGGTGAAAAAAATGAGGTCAGAGACTTGCTCCAGGTCATCAAAGTGAGCTTCAAATTTAAGCCTTGAGTCATAGTCTCTGTCAATACTTTTATACTCTGGTCTGCACCACTTACTCTCTAATTATAAAATAATCATGCTTGCCTCAGGAACTTTAAGACTTGAAAGCTTTCCCCAGGTCATCTGATAGTGGTAATAGCAATAGGTGCTGTGTTCAGAGCTGCTGCAGAAATGTAGGAATAGGAAATGTCTGGGGAAGAGGTGACTTCAACCCCAGCCCAATATGAAATTAAAACAAAGAATGATAAAAAACTGCTACCCTTGGCCACAAAATGTATGCTGAGCATGAGGTTAGGGAAGAAAGAAGATGGCCTGAGACACTGTAAATAAAAACCATTTCTCCCTGCCCCTTCTGCCACCCTTCTTCACCCTTCTGACTGGTGACCCTGCTGTCAGTAAATTCTTCAGCTGCTATCAGAAGATCTAGAGACACAACCCAGAGAGCAATACATGAAGTACTGGGGACACTGTGTACAACCCCATCCAGGTGAGCAGGATTGAGGGCCAGGAAGTTTGGAGTCCAGTGGCAGTGGCTACTGAGTCCAGGAGCCAGCCAGCAACCACCCAGCTTCAGCGTAGGTCAGAGCCCTGTTTGCAGACACTGTTGGTGGGTGCCAGGCTGTCATGTGCTCTGATGGAGCCTGCTGAAAAGCCAAGGAACAAGCAGTGAGGTAAAACAGCATGCAAACAGACAGTGGGAGATGCTGAATTTTCCAGCAAGCACTCTGTCAGCAGCATAGAGCTCCAGCCCAGGAGGTGTGAACAGGCTGCTGTCCTGTAACCTCTCTAGGTGCTCTCACCTACTTGGGGCGGGGACAGCTGCTGCCACTGGTGTGAAAGAGATTTCTTCCTTCCTTAGAAAGACGTGCTGTTTCCATCTCCTTCAGCACAAACAAACAAGAGCCCTGTGATCTTACAGGTACCTTTTTTTGAAAGGCATGCTTCTGAACCCACTCGAAATGTTTGCTTCTTATCCATTCACAGTCTACTATGGACAGGAAAGTGTGCAACATGTAGTAGTGTCTCAGTGACAGAGATGTGCTGACAGCTTGTGCTTGTACTTCAGAGGTTTCCTTCCTGTGATTTATTTAAGACAGATGAAATATGTATCAGACACTTTCAGATGATTCAGAAATACCTATCTGTATGGAGAATGCCAGAAATGCAGCATCCCATCCTGTGTGTTGAAAGAAACTTTCCTCCCTACAGATTTTCCTTTCGAATAAAAAGGGCTCAGCTATTTGTGAAATATTGTTTTTGTACTATGACAGGACTCCATTGTTCCTCCTTCTGACTAATGTAGAGGAAGGCTTGGACCTGGAGGAGGACTGGGTGAGATGCTGTTCCCATTTGGCCCTTTGGGGATTTCCAGCAGAAGGGAATCTCTGAGGGTGCTAGATCCCCTGCAATTCCCTTACCTGTGCATCTTCGTGGTCTTCAAGGCTGTGATGAGCACAGTAAGGAACTGTGACATGGCAGAAGGTTTCTGCTACAGTGCTAGAGACGTGAGGAGACTGCAGAACCAGGAGCTACAGCCCTGTTAAGTCTTCTCCATGGAATGCCAACTACACAAGATTTCCCATCTAATTTTATACAGGAGATGGAAGGTTGATACCAGCCAGAGCTATAGTATACAGAATTCTTTGAAGTTTCCAACTGTTGAACTCATAGCTTCAGCAACACCCTCAGCAGATTGTTGGGGTCTCAGCAGTGCCTAAAACTGTCATCAAACCCACTCTGCTGGTGTTTTGTCACTGTAAAAAAACACCAAACCCAAAAACTTGGGCCACAGCATTCAGCTTCCTGGATGAAAACAGGATGAGCTCTGTAAATATTTATTGCATAGGAGGTACCAAGCCCCAGCTCAGTTCTTTTTACCCACAATTCAGATGACCTGTTTTCTACCAACTTATCCAGAGTTTGAAGAATCATTTTTATGATTCTTGCAACCACAGGAGAATGGCTCTTGAATTGTATTATGGATTTTCACCAAAATGTGAATTTTGCAGGGGTAAAGGCTGGTGCCTGCTTGGCATTAGCTGGCACCATAAACCCAAAGGCAGGATTGGTGCAAAGCCCTCTCTTGACTTTCTGTGCAAGAGCATGTGCTACCTTATGACTTCTGAGACTAGGAAACAAAGCAATGCTTGTTTTAGCTTGATTCACAGTGTTAAGTAGCCAATCCAAACCTAATTTTGCTCTGTCAGGTTAAATGATATTCATATCACTTAATAATCTTGGATTTGGCTTGACATTTGATGCTCAGGAAAGTTCACAGGAACACAGCTTGCTTCAAACAAGTGGAAAGAGCTAAGAAAACATTGTCTGGATATGTTTAGTGCAGATGCAACTCTAAATCCACTACCTGTAGCTTTTTAATGATATTTTCCTTTCTCTGCCATTCTCTCAGGTCAGAACTGTGGCAAGCAATTTATAGCAGCAGGGACTACTTCTTAACTTACATGTTAACCTTTCCAGTATTCCATGCCCTCCCTTTTCACACTGCACAGTAACAGGCTTCTGCCAATAGAAACTTGTCTGTTTTGGTAATTGGGCAAGATTTGAGTTCCAGGAGGAGGATCTAATAAGTGACATTATCTAATACAACTGTTGAAAGTGTGCTCCTTAGGAAAGGAAGTGGTTTTAAATGATGGATAATCAAATAACTAATAAAGTCCACCTGGAAATCACATAATTCCCATCAGGCTAATTTCCATTTTGCTAATTTTCCTCAAGACTGGGCTATAAATCCCTCTGGCTGTGCAGAACAATGTTGGATAAAACCCTGAATTTTGATCACCATCTCACAGTACCATGTGTGTTGGTGGTCATCAAGGTATTATCCCATCTCTCTCCTTGGGCCCAGGAGCCCCATTTCAGCTCAGGCTTGGTCTTGCCTTTCACCCAGACTTATGGACAGCTCTTGGATCTATGTAGTAGCGTTGTTTCCAGTCCTGTCTTTGGTTCCTTCTTCTACTACTCCCAACTGGTGTCCCTGGATGGATCCTGGATTATCATTTGTTTGGGGGGGGAGAAGGGGGAAGCAGCTGTTGACAGATCCTGTTACCAGCACCCAGCTCTGCCTGCTAGAGACCAGTCAATGAGGACACTGTGGGCTTTAGGGTTGGCCTCAGCTTCTGACTAATCCCTCTGCTGATGGCCAACCATTCCCTGCAGGTTAACACCTGTAGCATCTCGGGCCTCGGTCACAAAATCAGTGATGCTGACAAGCTGCAAATATTGCTCTATGCATGGACAGCACTTCTAATGCTCAGTGGCTTCCACCCATCCTGATGCTAGCAGTCTTGCTCTTAAAGAGCCACTTGCTTCCTTGTTACCTTTCTGTTTGTTCACATTCTTTACTTGCTTGTATTTCTAATGTGTTTTTGGTTGTTTTTTTTCTGCAAAATCCATGGCTGGAAAGTTCCAGTGATAGCAGCCCAACCTCATGAGCAATCTGTGGGCATGCTGGGGGAAAAGAGTTGATGGGTATTGCCTTTTGTGTGTATAAGCCTCTTCCAATATTCTACTTTATCTGGGTTTTTCAAAACATGACAGACTGTGGTGCTGAAAGGGTGAAATGCTATGATAAAATAATGCAATGCTATTCAAAGAAGAATATTCTATGATTTCTCTCCCTCCTCCAAAACTATGAACATAAATTATGTTGCTGGTTACATTATCACCACGCACTGCAATCAGGCATTCATAAGATTCAAATCCACTGAAGTCATAAGCAGTCTTTGAGTTAATGCATCCAAGAAAGTCCAAGAAGTATTATGCAGTACTTGGTTTTCTGGTTTTGCAACATAGTTTGCTCCTTTGGAAAAGGGGGTCAGGAGAAAGCAAGCTGAATTGAAGATAGAAAAAATTAGCATATATTAGTATGCTTGAACTGCTTCTACGTCTATTTCAACATCATTTTCTACATACCCCCTTGCCATGATTTAAACTTTATCTCCTGTCTCTGATAAACTCCGTGGTAGTCATTCTTAATACAACTGTTATGTAATATTTATAGCAGGCCTTCCTAAATCCTCTAAATTAACTTAACTATGCAAAAATTCAAGCTATGCATCAGGGACCAAGCACAACAGCTTTCAGTTGTGGGAAAGAGTGAGAAGTTTAACTCTCAGTTTCCTGGATTTGTCGAGCTTAATCCTAACCCAGAACATTTGTTTTAATGCATTTCTCTGTGTTTTGGGAAATAAAGGAGCATTTGTCTCCATTGCATGTGCACACAAAGCCAATTTCAGTGTCTCCAACTATCATATATAATATACCAAAAAGATTCGTTCACGGTCTGCGTTCTCCTTGTCTGAGCTATCAGACTTGTGCTATCACACTTGTGTAGCAGATGCACGATCTTCAGATGCCTTAGTCTTACCCTAGCATATCCCAAGGGTCCCTGCTACATACTGATTCAATTTTCTAGTCAGAAATCATTGGACCAGATAAAATAGCTTGAAAATTACCAAAAAGTCAGAACATGAGCCTGGCAGGAGCCTTAAGAATTCCAGCCCTCTGCAGAAAACAGTAATCCAGGCCCCTCAAGAGAGTTTCTCTTCTGCTCTATTCTTGAAGACCTCAGTGCTGGGAGTCAATCTCCTATGTACTTGCTCCCTGCAGAAACTTTTCATAGTCTCTGACCTAAATCTTCCTTGATACAATCTGATTTTATTTCCCCTTATCTGATTTATCGTGGTTCAAGAGACAATTTATTCCTTTTGTCTTTTCATCTTTACTTGAAAGCTATTATTTTGCCTTCACCTTAATCTTTTTTTTCTTTAGGATGTACAAGTTCAAGTCTTTTAATCTTTCCTCATAGGTCATGTTTTCTGGATCTCTGTGGGTCCTCTCTGCCATATCTCCAACTGTTCCATGTATCAAATACTGAACATCTTCACTTGCCTTAGACAGGACAGCCCCACTAAAACGTTCTGGCATTACCCATCCCATGTGCCTAAGCCACATTAAAGGGGCAGATGGCATCGACCGGAATGTATTTGCTTTTTGCAGACACAGGCTGACAGGGCAATGCCTTTCCTACTGCCAGAGTACTTGACCTAAAGAGAGACTGCAGCAGCAGAAATGCACCAACTCCCTTCCTGCCTTGCTGTTTTCATCAACTCTATGCCACACTTTTGCAGGTCTAGTTTAAAAATTTTAGGCTTTTTTTTTGCCTATATGTACTTATAAGCATCTCTCTCTTTCTCTCTCTCTCTCTCTCTCTCTCTCTCTATATATATATATATTTATAATGCATACAATCACACACACATACACATATCCCAGTATATGAATGTGCCTGTCTATGCAGTATTATATATGAGCACATGCATATACATCCGGCAAGCAATTCTTCCTTCACTTCCCTTAGTTGAATGTGGAAGGAAGCACAACTTCATTCACCCTAAAACAGCCTGTGCAGCACAGGGCAGATGCCACTAGTCAGCAGATTGTTTCTGCCTGGAGGAAATTGGGGAAATTTTACACTAAAGGGCAGGGAACTTTACTGGACCTTTTGATGATCTCCTTCTGTAATGTCACAGAATCTCGTTAGCACAAAGACAATAAAGCAGGCTTGTTTAAATAACCCATTACTGTTCATCTCTTATTCAGACCACATCACCAAATAAATGACTGCTGTGTCTGTTTTTCTATCAATCCCTCTTTGTTTCAGACTGCCACAGAGGTTTTCTGGATTAACTCACAAGTAAATTAACTAGTTCCTGCTGAATGGACCACACTGAACAGAATACTCACATAGAAAAATTGCATACCTGACAGGGACTGAGAATCTGTTTCTTGTTGAGCAGGACTAAACCCAAGATGCAGATATTTGAATATGATTGTTGAAATACATATGAAGTGATTGGAAATTCTGCAGGCATAAACTGTTCTTCACTAACATGTGGAGGTGGTGAATGAGTAGGTCTTGAGTGTCAAACAGCTTTTCTAAATTTATCTCAATATTTCATGTGAATTGAGCCAGAAGGTGATCAGCTGAGCTGGGCTCAACCCAGTTGGAAGGCTGGTGTTGCTGAAGGGGCCAGGTTCTTCCTCTTCTTCCTTCTCCTCTCCATTCTCACCTTGTTCTGACCTCCCAGGGAGATGATTCAACTCCCTCAATCAGCAGAAAACTAAGGGAAAAAACAGGGTAGGGTTTTGCTGGCTTAGTGAGCTGCCCTGGGTCACCCTGGGGCCATCCCACTAGAATTGTTCCTCTCAGTCCCGCACTCATCAGCCAGGGCTTTCTAGAGCTTTTGTACACTGCCTTATTACATTCCAGAAGTTGACCCAAACACCACCCTAAAACACATGAATATTAAACAGCTTCTCCATTTCCTTATCCGTTTACTAATATTCCCCTGGAAAGTGCAGCTGAAATTACCGTGATATCAACAGAGAAGGATGGACTTTTGGGAGAGAGATTCAGAGCAGAAATCCAACTTTGCCTTTGTCAATCAGCTTTTGGAGAAACGTATGTTCCAGGGAGGCTCAGGGCTAAGTGCTCACTCACAGCACTAAATAAAGCCTAGTTATGAGCACTTCTCCTGCCACCCAAGTAGTACTACCAAAGGCTGAGGAAAGATGATTGGACCCAAAATTCTAAAATATAGACATTTTATCTAAAATAAGCCACAAAAAAATCCCAACAAAAACAACAACAACAAAAAACTCAACCAAACTAAACAAAAACCAAAACAAAGCAAAATATGCAAACAAAAAACAAAACAAGAGAAGACTTTTTTTTTTAATTGAATTTTCCATTAGGAGAAGTGCTAATTCATTGAGGTCATATTATGGAAGTGCACTTCCTCAGTTGTGATAAATACATAGCAGCTCCAGACATTATACTTTATTATCAGTTTTCAGTTCTACTATACTAATGCTAAATGAATAATTTGTCTTAAAATTATGATATGGATTAAACTCTTGTGTATACTTCAGTAAATAATGCCAGTAATATTTATTGTAGTTTGCTATTTATTGAAAAAAAATAGAAAATTTAGAACAAATGGAAATATATATATATTTGCAGAAATAGCAACTGAAACGCACAGAAGTTAATCTGGAATATTATTCATTTGTGAAAGCAAACAAATCTTTACTGTTGTGTTTAGACAGGCAAGACTAAACCCCCAATTTTACACTGAGGGCAGAAAAGCACCTGGAAATTTATTTGTCTGATTAAGTTACATGTATTTCTCCAGCCTATATGTGATATCCTTCTTGGAAAACTGAGGAACATATCTCTTGAAGTCAGTGAGATTATTCTGTTAGAAAAGAGACAAAAATTAAACCTGAAAGTCTGAAAAGCAGGCTAATAATCTCCTGCTGCCAAGGCCTGGCACTGCAACAAAAAGCTTGGAAGTATTTGTGTGTGTGTCTGTGCATGTGTGTCATCAATTTTGTGCTATTCTGGAGCTTCTGTTTCTATATTTGGTTGGAATATTTGTATCAAAACAATTGAAGCTCACATTTTGGAACAGGAGAATCTGTTTATGTTCTTTGAAGACAGAGAAGTCCTCCAAAGACTGAAGTGTAACGTGTCCATATTACAGACCCAACCTGAGATTCCTCTATGCAGAGTGGTAAAGCTGCTGCCAATTTTAGTAGAGCCATGTATCACCTGAAAATGTGGGTGGAACCCAAAACCTACAAAAAATTCACTTTTCTGAGCTTTTCTGTATGAATAAGTCTCACTCCAGTGCATGAGATCATAACTCTTCCTATCCACAGTTAAAATCATCACTGGTCTCTGTAATGTGGATATTATATTAGTGAGTTACTTTACTGTGTGTTTTAGTGGACCTCCAGTCCCTGGTGCAGTAATTCCTTTGAAGTTCAGCTGTATTTTACTCCATCTTGTTTCACTGTGGTTATTCTTCCTTTAAAAGGACCAAGGCAACAGCAAAAGAGAAAGATGATTCAGCAGACAGCTGCTGATATCAGCAGAATCATTGTTCAAAAATATGAGGCTGGGCAGCAAAACTATTTCTCATCTTGCATTCCAGAGAGCAAGTTAATTTTCCTCTTCTCCTCAGTATATAATCCAGCAGCAATGAGCAGAATTGATATTCTGAATGGCCAAACCAATATGGATGATACAGAAACTTCCTGACCCATCTCTGCTTCCTGAGCCACAGCTGGACTGAATCTTGGCTGAAGTTCTAGCAGTCAGATGAGCTCTTTCATTGCACATTTATATTCCATGTTCCTTGAATTTCTGTATTCAAAACACTATAATATCAAGTAGAAAAAAAAAATTGTTAAATTATTTTCTCCCACTCTTCATTTTCCAGCATGGAAATGGAAGCAGGGAAATGAAAAACTTTGCAGGCTTGCCAAAGTGTTTCAGGAGACGCCAGATTTCCTCAATTTTTAATGATGCACTTAGAAGAGGGAATTTTTCAAGTCTTGAGTTTATACAGCTGATAATGTCCAGCTAAGATAACATCCTCTTCATGAGGTGTCACCCAGGACAAAGACAGTCCCTTAGGCACTGGCATCACAAAACTTTACCATTTCACCTCTGTGAAGCTCTGGGACCCCAGGTAGATCTGGAATGAATAGAATGTACCCTTAATGCTTTCCCTACTGCTAAAAACAAACTTTGGTTTATACTTCAGTGAAGTTCATAATGCCTGTTTAGCCACTGGCAGAATATGTTCTGTGTCCACATAGCTCTGCACAACAAATAAAATAAGAATACTTCCTACAGGTTTTAAACCAGAGGTATTGTGAGAAAGCATTTTGTATTGCATTGAGATCTCAGGTCAGGAACTAGCAGCAGCTTTTTTTAGCAGAGTGCCATGGGAATGCTCAGCTAACAGAAATGTGCCCTCAGGACCTGCTGACATGTCTGGAAAGAAGGGACAGTGTGGCACTTCTTCTACAGAGTGAGAGATTATAGCCCTGCACAAAGTTGGCACAAACATACACAGTACTGTCAATTTCTGCTCTGATGTGAAGCTTCTTTTCTAGGGATTGGCACCCTGTGCCACAACATTCATGCAGAAGGCAAATGCCAAAAGCTTTTCTCGTGGAGCAGCAAGTGCTTACCTAAGGGTTGCATTCTTTTTCTCTTTCACATAAACCAGCTTGAAAGCATCAAATTTAAAGAAGGAGAAGGAACAAAACATATTTTCACAAATTGCCCTGCAGAGCAAAAAAAAATGCCATTACAAAACCATACACAAAGTTCATTGTTCAGACAAAAAAGTAATTTTATTCCTAACTGTTACTGCTCTCTCCAGGGCATCTGTCCTTTAGTTTATACCTGCATCTGTCTTAAAGATATGATTCTAACAAATACTGTTCACTCCTACATGCTCTGGATGAAATTCTACTCTCTCTGAAATCAATGACAAGACATCCTTCAGTGCAGCCAAAGTGTTTTTCTGTAATTATAACTACAGTTTATTCCCTGTCTCAAGTGTAAGTTTCTCTCTGCACAACACTGGCATATTCCTTCCATCTGGCTCCTAACATATTAAATTTCCTACTTGTTTTTACAAATGTATAGCCAATGGTTTCCAGAACTTCATTCCTAGATCACCGACATACACACAATTTGTCAAAACTTAGTTAAAATATTCAGTGTCCCCACTGGCCTGAGGATGATAAATGGGATGTCTGTTCCTCATATTTCTTTCCTTGAGAAGCTCTAGAAGCTCCATTTACGTGAACAGAAATCCACTATCAGAGACTAACCAAGAAAAACTTATCTGGTAAGTGATACTTCTGTGCATTTGCTGATGCAGTCAATTAAAGTAATAACCTAATATCCATGTGTTGGCAATATTTCAAAATACCTCTTTTTCCCATGCACAACTGACTAAGGAATCTGGATGCAACACTGACGTGAACTTTACAGATGTTTTTTCTACATATCTGGCAGAGATGCCTCTAATCATAGTTGATTAAAACTATAAGCCAGCTTATTATTATCTCTAACTGCACCCCAAACATAACAGGATATGTTTTTGACGTGCCCTTGCTCCATGTCATGTGGGCACTGAATGGCCTTAGGATTTTGCTCAATGGGAACAGTGACAAATGCAGACAGCACAGTGACTCGACTGCTGCCTGTGCCTGCTTATGAGCAGCATAGCATGCCTCTAAAAGAACGACATTTGAATGATACTACAGCAGTAAATAACATTTGCTTTATCTCCATTACAGCCCTGCTATAAAGATGTCTTAAAGACAAAAAAATCATTCTTACAATGCAATTCGTTGGATTCAGCCTGGAATTTGTGCCACCAGCTCTCTAGCTTCATTCCTTCATGCTTCATCTGCCCAATTATCAAATCCCCTGCTGTACAAAGACACAATTCAGCTGTTCTGAGGGCTTAACTGTGCCCTCAGATACAGGGATGTGCAGTGCTCTGCATCTTGTAACATCAAAATGCACAGCAGCCAGTTTTCACTGGATACATCAGCATCTGAGGACTGAAGTAAACAAGTAAATATGATCTGAAAGATCATTTAAGGAGACAAATATTCATTTAGATGCAATGAACTGCTGACCCGGTCAAACCAGGAATATACACTAAAACAATACTGAAACATGAATGCTGAAAGAACAGATGCTCTGATTTAATTTTACTGTGCTCTCAGAGTAGGTATTCTGGATGTGCAAGTTCACCATAACCTAGACTTTTATCCAACTTCCTGAATATTTGACATTCTTTTTCTCATTTTCTTTAACCAGCTATTCCCTTTCCTTTGAAAGATTTATGTCAAGGCCTTAATTCTACATCAACTATCTCCCTGTCAGATCATCTCTCTGATTATCAGTCACTTCTGAGAAAATATCTATGATCTAAGATGTTTTATGTGTGCTTGCAGCTTTATCACATGTTGCAAATGAGGATTCATTTTGTGATGGAATGACCAACAGATTGATGCTGAAAAAATATTTCAAGAGAAATGCTACAGCAAAAGAGGCTGCAGGCAAATCTCCATTGCAGAATGATGCACCAAAAGCTGCTTTTGATCATTCCAAGCCATGGGTTTGTTCATTCTTCCCAGAAGATTATGGCATACTGCACATTTTTCTATGAAAAATATTAGAGGCATCATTATAATTCAAATCACAGTAATGAGACTGAGGCCAGTCAAAGAATATTTTCTGGCCCTCATAAAGGAAGGTGCACTGTAAGTCCTACTTTCTGCCATCACAGAGCCCAAAATAGCATAACCAGTACTAGCTGGCGCCCAAGGCAGTGACATGGATCACTTGACAGCCAAGGGCTGAGTGTCAGCTGAAAAAGTGTGATTGTCTCTCCACACTGGTACTTCTCCAAGAGACCCATGCCAATAAGGAGGAGAAGACCTCACTGCCCTGGCATTCTCCCTGTAGGCAGGCATGGGGTTTCCAAAGAAGGGCCCATTTCATGGTGCTGCAGGAAGTTTCCACCCTGTGTCCTTTAGGAACCTCCAATTTCAAGAAAGTGAGAGATGTGTCCCCTTCCCCAGCTGCTCAGTAAAAGGAGGCAGGAGCTGCCAATGAGCCATCAGAGCACTTAGATTACAATTATGCAATGGCCTGTAAAAGACAATGTCTGTCCCTTTGCCACGTGTGCATATTTCCCTTAATGGAATCAAACATGGATAAAACGCTCATGAACGGTAAAGGTGGGAATCTTTGGCTATCAACAAGTAAGGAGAGGTCTTCATTCTTTGTTCAGCTTTTTGAAGTTCTTCACCCTACAAAACATTATAATTAAGTTATGAAGTGGAAACCAACAGCCTCAGAGGCTTCCTCACCCTGATGAAACTGCTAGACTTCTGTAGCCTGTTTAGCTGGGGAGTGCATGAGCAGACTGATTTTGTAAAAGCAGCCTTCATTTTTACTGATAAGCTGAGCTGTCAGAATTCATTTCACACACAGATAAAATCAAAACATAGATCTCTGAAGGAATAAATACCTATGCAGACAAGGTGTTGTTTTGCTGTGAATACTACTCAAAAATATGCCTGATATGAATTTAAAAAAAAGACCCCATTAAAAAAATAAGTGAAAAATTATGGACATGTGGTACTGGAACCTTCTTAAAAGACTGCATGAGAGACTTCATCATTTCAGAAGCATTGAGTTTTCCCATGAAACACAGTGAGCGATTGCTAGGCTCCTGAGAGAATAAATAAAAAGGAGATGTTCATTTTTCATTCTCAGTAAAATATTGATGAAGAACCTTTGACAAAATCTATTTGGCAAACTGTTTGGTGTATCTTGAGTTACTGCATTTTATGTTTCTGAACACGAAGAATATAATCTTTCAAGATGCTCCAAAATAATAGTTGTAGTGAAAAAAGAATATTGAATTTTGGTTTATTACAGTCCACTAGGTAATAAAACTGTCAGTGTTTCATTTGGACAATTTTACTGAGTGGAATAAACACTCATAAAGGTCAGTGTTTTTCACACTGTTTTAAAGATGCTCACTGACCATTTTCTGATTTTACCACAGTTTTTGGCTCCATTATCACAATAATCATTGCCTGGAGACAGCTGCAGACTTATAATTATTAACATGTATTTTCTGTTTGGTTTAATGGGACCAACTGGTAGGTCAGTGTTCCAGACAAAGACTAATTAAACTTCTTTTTAAAATGAGACTTCCGAGCTGTGCAAATACACTATTGATTGAATTGTATCTGTATTTGAGGAACACAAGGCGGGTAACTAGGACAGAGAGGTGACTCTCCATGATGAAGGAGGGAAAGCAGAACCAAAACCAGAAAAAAAATTCACTTAAGATTCCTGAGATATGCAGATACAAGGGAATTCCATCTGTACTCCCATGCAGCACTGCCACCACATATGTACATATAAATATGCATATGAGTATGGCCTTTTGAAAGGATTCTTGTCCTCATTGTATCTCACTGTTAAAAAGAAAACAAAAAGCTTCCTACCTTCAGACCAGCCTTTCCAAGCCCCTGGGGCTGCAGCCCAGCTTAGAGCTTAGGAAACCCTGCAGCTGGCCAAAAGGTTTAGTGAGCCATATTCCTGACAGTCTCGGCCATTTCTGCATTTGTTCTCTCTTTCACTCGAGGTTCAGAAATGGGGAGTCCGGGGGACTTTTGTACCAAAGCCCTTTGTGCAAGTCCCACCTCAGAACTGCTCCCAGGTCGTTGCGAGCAGCCGGCTGTCAACCAGAGGAGTCAGACAGTTTGATTTGGGTCTCTGGCTGAGAGGCAAAAGCACTGTGAATAGAAGAATAGCAACGTGCTCCTTCGCAATTAGGTATTTGTACGAAGAAAAACCTCATTTGTGAGAATGATCATGAATAGAGAATAAAAGGAGGTATGAACACGATCACACTGAACAGCTGCTCAGAACTGGAACAAATGTTAGTGAATACTCATTTGCAGTATTCTTCTAGATCTGGATTTTCTTTTCTCCCTTCAAATATGGTCTCTGCTTGAGTGGCTTAGCAAAATAAAGACAGATGGCAATGGATTATCTCTAACACTTCATTAATTGCAGTGCAGCCATTACGGTATTTCTAAAGCACTCACCAGAGCTTTGCCTGATGATTTCCTTTTAACTGAGTCACATGCCACTTAGTGAGTAGGGACCTAATAAGAAATTGTGACTTATTAATTAAGAATGCCTGTGTTAGTCATAACAGCATATAAATACATTAGCAAATTTCATGGCTGAATATATTGTGTATTTAGGATAACTTTTTCAGCGTAAAATAAGAAACCACAAATTCTTGCAAAGGCATGGCTGCCTTGTAATGCCTTGCAGTCATGGTACAGATAGTGAGCAGAATCAAGCCAGATTTTAGAGCCTAATTCACTCTGATGCCATTCAGCTTTCAAAACTAGGAGCCTAATTTCCTTTTTCAAAATTGGCTTAGGAACATACAGACAAACTGAGAGATGATTCAAAGCCTAAAGATTCAGATAACACACAGTGAAATTACTAATGCCACCAGGTACTTAGATCTAATGACCACAGAGACTATCTGGAAATCTTTTGGTTGTGTTTCCTTCTGCTTATAAAAATGTGATTCATTCAACCCTGGAACAGAAGTAATAGCAGGTTACTTAAGTAATCTGAGGATAAGTGACAGCGCATATCTCATTTTTTTAATTCTCTTTTAGATAAGCTGTAATTTGAAGTACATGTGAAGAAAATGCCTGTTGAACAATTTTGGATACACTTGTTTAAAAATATAGCTGAAATAATGCACAGAAAGTGAAAGTACTACAACCATAAAGGATCTCTCAATTCTAATAGAAAGCAGTTTTAGGTACTAACCCAGAGACCCATACTTAAAACATTGTATGTATTTTACAACCTTGACACTCAAAATTCAGTAGAATTATCAAAGTTCACAGACATTCATGCAGTGAAAAGCTGGCTGTCTGCAGCCTCTGTGCTGTCCTGATCTCCTGCCCCAGGTTTTCACATGCAGCAGATCCTGTGGCACAGTAAGTGCCCAGCCACACTGGCAATAAATCACTTTGTCCCATGCATATAGGGGATTATCCCCAACCTTATCCCAGAAGGAGCAGCAGCTCTTTTTGCTGTACTGATCTGAAGAAATTTCCATCCCTTGCCTCCCTTTCCAGGGTTACACCACTCCAACAAACTCAGCATAGGCTAAAGAGAAAATATTCATCCTGCCAAGTGGTATCTTTGGTTTGATAGGCAGCTAGAGCAGAGAGAGAGGTTTTACCTCTGTGTTCAAGACAATAAAGTCTAGCACAGAAACAGCTTGATCCTGGTGTCAAAGAGAAAAGGGCAAACAAAAGGGGGATCAGAAAGAACAACAGAAATAATTTGTGCTCTGGAAAGTCTGACGTAGATACTGAAATCTGAGGTGCTCAACCTGAATTTGACTGAGCAGTGATTCAGTTACAGTCTAATAGTGCCAACATAAGAAAAAGATTACTGGCTGTGGCTGTCTCTTTAATTTTGTGAAGACAGAATAAAACAAGAAAGAAAAAAAAAAGGGAGATGAAATAGGAGCAGAAGCTAAACAAAATCAAACCAGAAATAGCACATTCCCAGCAGCAAGGGTGGATAATTAGCCACTGGAACAGTGTGCCACTGTATGTGGTGAAGACGTTAAGTCTTCACAGCAAGGTCAGATCTGTCTCCTCTGTCCAAACACAGGTTTTGATCTCTACACAGAAATGACTGAGGTTTTTCTGACGTGTTGTCTTGAGCATTGGACCATGTGACTTTTATAATTCCTTCTGCTCTATCAGACTATTTATGGACTGCATGATCTTTGTATGCCAGGTTGGCAAAAGCATGCAAGTGATGCCACGTTGACTCTTTGTTCTACTTTTGTTTCTGTTTATTAAAAGGATTCTCAAAAGTCTGAGTGAGTGCCAGGATGCCCTCAGGCTCTCCCCAGCTGAGTTAGAGGACGGAATGTAGCTGTGCCTCCCAGGGGGTGTTGCAATGCCCAGTGTCCCCTGCCTCCTCAGGAGGAATCTGCTGTCCTGGTTTGGACACTGCAGCTCACCCTGCAGTGCATGAGAAGTGCCGACTGCCTCAGGTGAGATTCCAAACAGGCAGCACACCAAGTGGGCAGAGATCTAAACTTGCTTTTAGAAAATGATGAAAGACATGTTTATTTTTCCCTCTATTTGGTCTAGTTTTTAGATGCAAGGGAGCAACGAGTGCTACATCTGGACTCACAGAAGAAAACCCACTTTTAAATTAGAAAGCTAGGGTCACCCTGGCCCTTAAACCCAAAGAAACTGTCAGTTCTGCTCCTCTTCAGCAATTCCCTGTCGGAGGACACTTGGCCAAGCACAGGTATCCATACCCTGGGACACGGGTTCAAACCCAGGCCGGTTTAGACAATAGGTAACACTGAGAATGTGAGCACTTCCCAAAACTTGCACTGAAAACAAGGCGTGACAAGTCCACTGGACCACAAAAAGGAAAATCAGTTGGAAATATATAAAGTTTGGCTTTGGCTTACAATGGGAGTAGAATTAAAAGATGAGTAAATTTTAAAGTACATCTATAGAACAAATGCATCTGTGCTTCCCTCTCTAATGGTCTATCATTTCATGCCTTTTCTTCAGTCTAGGATTTTCACTCATCAGGTGCTCTCTATCATAGAGTTCAAATCACATCTTAAAAGTCCAGTTTCAAATGGGTCTTTGTGGCTTGTTAACTACAGTTTATTCATATCCCATTAGTTATAATTGTACATATGCAATTTTTGCAAAATCTTCTCAGGGCAAAGATTACAAAACACATGTGTTTTGAAAACAATGAGTAGAAATGATAAGTAGCAATGATTATTTCTGCTAATGCTGGGAAAAGGGTGAAGGTTAACAACTTATTCAGAGCACAGACACATAAGTGTCTAATTTTGTATAGCAGCACAGGACTACTTTTCTGAGGTCAGCATTCATAGGCTGGTCCCATGCTGATCTTTTGATGGAAAGATTCTTTTTTGATTTATGTCTGAACAAGCACAAAGAAGGTATGTTCACAGTAACTTTCCATAGAAATTCAAGGGAGCTCTGACAAATAATTTTTAGGTGTTTTAGGGGTAAAGTTATGAGCAACTATATTAGTGACTGTGTATCATTCTTTCCTCTTTAATGCTGAACCAATGTATGAGTACAGGAATTGTTACACTAAAAATGCTGTCCAGTACTCTCAACCTGTGCCCAGCAGATGTTTCAATGTAGGATTTAAGAACTTCTCAGTAAGTGCAAGTGTGTTGGTTGTCCCTCATCATTGTGTCTCCTCCTGATCCAATAAAGATTAGCCTATGCATGAGATTTTCTAGCTATTTCCCCAAACTCTTGTCATTATTTATAATCACTTTAAAATTCTTTTTAAATTCCTGATTTCATTGACTTTCTGTTGTAGGGAGTTCCGTTTTGCAGGTCAATTTTTCTGCCATTCTTTCCTGTACTTGCTGTTTTCCTCTCTCCAGTGCTGTTCTTCATATTTTAGATGGGGAGGCACACTTAGTTACAGCATTATACCTTCTGCAGAGTTTATCATGCCATTCTTATCTCTGCAGCATATCCTGTCTTTTATTGACTGCATTCAGCAGAGCCCTAATGGCGCAATGGTGAGAACCTGTCCTCTCTGCTGGGCTGATAAGGTTAATTGAGAATTCTCTAATGTTTGGGTAGTTCATACTTTTCTCATCTGCAGGAATGAAATTTGCTTGCCATCATTCATCTGGGTAACTGAGGTCTGAATTCCTCCTCAGCCCTCTGGTTCTTCTAAGTCACCTTGACTCATCTTTTCCACAGCGATCACCCCTCCTTCCAAGTCATATATGAGTGCACATAATAAGCACTATATACCTAAACAAGCTGATGTATCATATCCTAATCTTAACCATTCTCGTTATCACAGCTTCTCCACCTGCTCTTCTTTTTGAAAACAGGTCACAGGAGGCTACAGAAGACAACAGACAACTTTGCTGGGGACCACACCAAGTCACCAGCTCTTCACAGACACCCCAAAGCAAGTCTGCCTGAAAGGAGCCAACAATGAGCAACACAAACTAAAAACAATGTAAGGTGTTACCTGTTATCAGAATGAGCTACTTCATAGCATCATTATGTCTCCAGTTTACACCATAGATATTGACAAATTAGCAAAAAAAACCCCCATGCACTCCTGAAGATGTCTTCAGATGTTTTGGAGAGTCTGAATGTGGGACTGATGTTGATAATATGTTGTCTACACCCATCTGATTTGATAAAATGCCAGGAAGCAGTGTAATAGAAACTTTATTTAAATCTCTGCTATGAATGCTACTTCAACCTTTATCAGGAATTTCATAACAATAAAAATGCATCACTATTTTACTCACAGCACTGAAACTTTACTGGTATTATGCAAGGCCTGTGGATTCTGTTCAAGTATAAAACAGCTTATATTTTCCCCTTACCTAATGTTGACCTTAAATTGCATCCTGCACTATTGAACAGAAGGAGTGTTTCCTTTAAGACTTGGGAAATCTACCTTTACCCTTTCACATGGAATAAAGCTCCTGGGAATCATAGCAGATAGTTTTACAAGGAAATCTAATTGACTAAGGAACAGCCTTCATTTTCCAGAACAAACGGCATTCAGAAATATACCAGCTATGAATGTGATCGAGTTTGTTCCAAGATGAAGATAAATCTTTATAGAACAGTCAATAATAGAGCTATTGCTGTGCTACTGTTATGAAGGATGAGGGAAAAAAGCTCAATTAAAAAATGCTCGGAGAGATTTCACCCCTTAAACATTTTTAGTGTACATCAAAGTTCAGTAAATTCCTCAATACTTTTAAGCTTTTTATATACAAGGGTACTTTCTGCTTTCATTTTATCCATTTTCCAGGTGCATGAGTATTGGAGGATTGCTACCGCAAGAGCGGCAGATTCACTGGAGAAGGGAAGTTTGTTCTCCCAGGAGGTTCAATCCAATTTTCACACTAAAGTTCTGATGAAGCACAATTGCATTTAAAAATTACTGGCACTGAATTAATTACAGTGCCTGGGCTGTTGGGTTTGTAATGGATGGTCTGTGCTAGAGATGCAGAAGCTGTTCCTAGTTTGGGTGGTGTTTTTTACTGAGCTTTACATCAGAGCAATTGATCCACTCACACTGAACTTACTCCTGCTTTCTTAGGCAGAGAAGCCCTAATTTTCATCTGAATAACAGCAGTTCCACTGAGGCACCTTAAAGCAGTGAGTTGAGGAGGCTGGCACGGTCCCTGCTGCAAGGAAGTGAATTTGGGGCAGTCAACATTGATTCTCACTCCTGCCTTCTCCCTGCCTTGCAGTCTGACACCTGGGTCCTATAAGCACACCTGGGTAGCTGTGCAGTGGCTGAGCTGTGAAACACCCACTTGGTGTCATACTGCCTACCCTCCCCAGCCAAGGCTATGAACCTCTCAGGGACATCTGAATGCAGAGTCCTTTCAAAATACCAAACGACCCATACAAACAAGTTGAGTTTATTACAAAATTTTATTAATACACAGGAATGAAAATGGTCTTTGTGTCCCTGGAAACTGCTGAGGTTTTGTTTAAAGTCAGTTTTCTCGCCCAAACCAGGTCAAACAGTCAATCAGGAAAATTTTCTTAACTTGGTCACAGTTAATAATAAGAAAGAATGGAAATTATTGAAACCTTTCAGCACAATATGGTTTCATTTTTGTTTGAACATTGTAGAATTCTTTTCAGTTTCCTACAACTTAAATCAATTTGCTGAAATAACACCCATCATAGAATGAACAGTCTTTCTGAATGAATTCTTTGGTTTGGAAATCTAACTAATTTTGTTGAATTCACAACATTTTTGTGAAGCCAAATCCTAAATAAAAAATTCACTAAAATTGGTTCTTTTTTGCAAATACATATGAATCTTCAGAGTAAAAGCTTTTGAAAAGAATAAATGCAATATCTCTCTGCACTTTGAGTAAGAGTGAAACTTACCATTTCTCACATCTTTCTTTTGCAATTATCAGAGAGCTCCAACTTCTATAACAACATGATCAAATCTGTTATTTTTTATCTGCATAAATATTTTAGCAACTGCTATAGGCTACAGTGTCAATGTTTTTTTCTCAGGATAGGAACAACTTGTCCTTGGGAACCTCTTTTCCTCATTTTTATAAGCTTGTATAGATATGCTTAAACCAGACACATTAGGAAATGTGCCGTCAGTGCATTTCATGGCCATAGCAGTTTTACTACTATTACATTTGATTAGGCTGCTTTATTCATTCCAGTTATCTTCTTCAAGGTCAAAAAAAATTAGTCCAGCAACAGCTGTTTTCAGAGTGCTTTTCCTGTGTGCTAACCCATACCCTCCCAATAACACAAGGTCGAATAAAGTAATTAACTGTACATAAACAAAATGGTGATATATTATAACTACAGCAAGGAAAAAAAAGTTGCTACTTCCTGTAAATGTAAAGAGAGGTGATTTTCAATAAATTGAAGGGGGAAAATGGCACCATTCCCAGTTTTTCAAGGCTGTACATATAAGGATCCATTTATCACCTTAGTGACAAGTTCTGGAACTCCTGTCATTAATGCTGAAGCAAAACACATTTGAATGTCATGTCAATAAATCACTTGCCAACTAGAGGGTTGAAGGGTTTTACAGTTGTTAATCTGGCTGGTCTGGGAATAGAATTTGCACACAACTTCCTTTCATCACCAGGAACAAAATAAATCCAGATTATTACAATCATGGAATAAAAGAGGGAGCCTCAGTTTCAAAGATTATTAAAAAGGCAGAACATATACAAAATAACAATGTGATGTGTTTGTTTTCCTTATTCTGATATACCATGATAAAAAGTATGTAAAATCCAATCGTTTGCCGATCACTTATCTGAAAACTGATCCCATTTTTTGTACCCAGATTGATTGTACTGTGTTTTGTCAAGAACCAGGCAAAATGAATGGGCACTGAGGCACAATCTGAAAATGAGCTAATCAAAGCTATTTTGGGCAAATGGCAGGGAAGCACTGCAGACGTGCAAGCCTGTAAGGTCAACATCTGTCAGCAGTTCACCCTGTCCTGTGAAATGGAGGTCAAATATCAGCATCTCGCCTGACTGTAACCGTGTCAGTGAATCAAGAAGGGCATATGTGATGGGATCTCTCAGGCATCCACCTCCTGGCTCTTTAGTCATTGCTGTATTAGTTTATGCTCCATTTATGTCTTTCAGTGGATATAATGCAACTTTATGCAGTGGAAGGTACCATCAGAGCAATGAGGCAGAAGGCAAAATGCTTGTTCAACAAACATTTTTATAATACTTGTATTCTAATAAAAAGTAACAATCACAAAAATCTTCAAAATGTGAGAGATGCAAAATCCTTTCCCACCGTTACCTTAACCAAGTTAATCTCTTGCATTTTTGGAGTCCAGAAAAGCTTGGTCAAAACAAGAATTGTCCACAGAATTTTTTCAGTTTTGAAATTTATTGTGTTTTTCATTGGCTAAATAAGCCAAATAGACCAGCATGGAGGCATGGTGAATAGAGAAAAAAAAATGTGTGAATGCCTGTAGAAAGAACAATGCTAGGGCTGTGTGGTGCTGATGGTGAGCAACGTAAGCGCAGTTCTGGAGGTGTTACCTGTCATTTACAAATCTCTTGAGCAATCCCACTTTTTTCAACCTATGTTGAAATGTGCACATACTATCCAATGAAGAAAGAGAGAGTCAATGCCTATACCATAGACATCCCATAAATTCTGGTGTTTGAAATCCAGGTGGTGGGGAGGTTTAGTGCTTTTGTGTCAACACTCTTCTAAGGCAAAGCATCAATACAGGATGTTGATCTTGAATTAATGTATGATTTAGTAAATGTACAAAACACCATGGAGCTGTAGGGTAATATAGATGAGTGATATATGCCAGCTTTATAAAGAAAAAGTTTTGGGTAAAAGGTGGATTCCCCAAAGTAAGCATATTAAACTTGATGATATAGCTCACTTAATTGAAGAGGACTAAAAATTTGAGTGCATAAATGGTTTCTGAATATTTATGAGTAGCCTCAATGTTGTACAGAGGAATAGATCAGAAACTGGAAAAATATCAGAGTACCAACCAAGCTCTTGTGAGCCCTTCCACTTTCACCCAGGGCTGTCACAGAAGGAAAGTGTCTGCTCCAGCCAAAGTGACATGGTGTTAGGGGCTGAACAGGAGTCAAGAATAAGGACTGCTCATCCCCGTGAAAAACAGAGGCAGCTGGAAGACACAAAATAAAATGTCTCCTAGAGCATCTGGATCTACTGAAGAGCATGGAGAGTTACCAACCTGCTTGGATTGTTCTCTTTGCTCTTCATGCACATGTGTTCAACTTTTCTGGCCATGGTAGGAAGCAGCCTTGACACCCCATTAGTCAGTGAAAAGACAGAATTCTCCCCTTGAAGATGGCAGCTTCTTAGGCTTGATTTCTCATGCCTGTTTAAGTATAAGACACAGTTTCAGCACAGTCAAGCTTGTGAGATGAGGGTAAAATTATCAGTACAGAACCATAGAATATACTGAGTTGGAAGGAACCCATCAGAACTATCAAATCTAACTCCTGGCTCTGTGTAGGACACACCAAGAATCACACCACATCCCTGAAAGTGTTGTTCAAATGAAATACTCTAAAAATAAGGCCTCCTTAATTACTAATTCATGAGACCTTCAGAGAGGGGAGTATGTCAGAATGGCTTACTGTAGAGAGAACATCCTATGAATAAACACGGTATTACATGTATTAATTACTTTATTGGTATATTATTTTTATTAAGAGACCATATGAAAAAACAATGGCTCCTGAGGGAACAATTAAATGGGAAGTAAGTTGTTAACAGATTTAACAGACTATGTTTAACATGCCTTTGATAGCAAAAGATGCTTCAGAAATACAGTGAGTAGTTCTTGTGCTGATTTCTTAGTATTTCTTTTGCCATGGAGATCATGGAAAATTTCCTATTGTGTTGCACAGAGATTAGACTGCACATAATAGTCCTAACTGCAACTTCAGTTACACACTTGCAAGATGAAAGGCTATTGTAGAGTTTCAAAAACATAGCAGGATACGCGTCTGTTCTTCAGCACAAAACAAAATTTAACTTGCAGCACCTGGAAGTATTTAAGAAGCCTAATTCTGGAGAATTAACTTTCTTTCCTAAATTGTACTCAATGAGAACATTCTTGAATAGATTGGCATAAGGTAGATTTCATTGATCCACCTGAAATTACAGGCAGTTTCACTTTGAGTTACATCTTACAGCAAAGAAAATTCTGAGAAAAGCTGTCATTTTAAATGTTTACTGCAGTTGATATCCAGTTGGTATTGGGATGTTAATGATTTGAAAAGTGTCATTTTGAGAGAGTAGTTCCATTTTAAGTTGCATATAAATGACTTTTGAGAGAAATTTCACTTCCACTTCTCCCAGACAAAAAGCTGGTGAAAGAGCCCCTGGCACAATTTTTACTTTCAAACCAAGGTCCAGATCGATGGGTTTGACAGTAGGCAAAATAGTTCCTCCAAGATAAATTCCTTTTAATTTGGGGAAACATAATAGCATCACCAGTGGTGGTTTAAAACGAATATAGGACGTATTTAATCATTAGAAGGTACAGTCTTTGGTTTCCCTTTTTCAAAAGCAAAAACCAGCCTCATCGTCTTGTTTAGCTTCGTACTGCATCCACTCTCCTTTAGCTCTGCCCAGGAATGCCAGTGCCCAAGCAGTCGGTTCAAGGTGCTGGTAGCAGGGGTTGGAAGGGAACTGTTAATTAAGCAATCAGGTCTGGGGAGGGAAGACTTGCTGAGGAGACCTTGTAGAAGTACACAAGGTCAGGGTGCGTGTCCACAGAAGTCCATGAGCCAGACAGTGGATGTGCAGTAAAACTGTGGAAGTGGAGTTAGCTGCCGCTGTTGGCCTCGGGCTTGCCTGGAGGTCCTCCTGCAAGTGGCAAGCAGATTGAAAGCAGGACAGATGCAATGGCAGGCAGCCCTGGAAAGGCACAGAGCATTTTAAAAGGACCTACATTTAGCTAAAAGCTTTTTGGAAGGCACTTAGTGTGATGCTTCTCGCCCAGCTGTAATGGCCTTTGGCAGGTGGGTGTTCACTGCTTAGATTTTTATTTTAGGCTCTCTGTCAAAAAAGAGAGAGAAATAGGCAGTCTTAGGAAGCAGTTCATCTGACCTATTTTAATGTGCTGCTGAGGAGGGGTTGAATTGCCCAGAAGTGCATATTTCTGGCCAGATAAATTTGTCAAATGGTCAAATGAAACCTGCTTTTATTCACAGCTTTGGAAAGAAGAGATTTCTGAGGAGGATCCCACCATGGAAGGAGTGTGGATGGCTGTGGGTTGATTACATTTGTTTTAGTTGCTCTGACCATTATTTAAGCCTGTGCTGAGTATTGCATGAATATCATGCTTAATGATGATAGGAAGTGTCAGAGTCCCCATGTGTGGTGCACAGATGGTCCACAGTGACCCCAATTGTGTATTTAACGTGCACAGAGACCACTTGTGCCACACATATGCAGGAGATTTGAAGCCTTCCAAAAACATCAGTCTTGTCGCACACATGGCGAAAAGTTGATCCTCACATAGCAGGAACCTGTGATGAAGAAACCATTCCAGCTTGGTCCTTTGTTATCTGTAAATCCCAGTCAAATGTATACATTCCTTACATGCCACCATTCAGCTCTTTCAGAGAGCCAAGGGGAGCTCTGTGGGGGAACCCAGACACTGGATATCCCTACCATTCCTGTCACTAGGAGAACAATCCCTCAGAGGGTTCAGTGAGCTAAACTACCATGACAGCAGACACTTGGTGGAGCAGAGCTGTCTCATTGCAGAAGTGCTCTGAGGGTTGATTTAAACCAGGCTCCCAACAAAGAGCAAATTGAAAATTGTATAGGAATCCTGCCCACTGAAATTTCATCTCGTATTTGCCCCAAAAGCAACTGTGTCTTTAGAAAGGTCTGCCAGTATAATTGAATTTAAATGTATTTTCTGTTGGCTAATCAATTTTTAGTATCTAAATCTGGCTGCTTTTCCTTGGTTCAGCTAATATTTTTCATCAGTTCTGAGAAAAATACATCAAGGCATGGTATTTTATATACAGTGCAACTATTTTAATTCATAGTTCAAAAGAAGGCCTATATTTTTTTGCAAAATGGCAGTTTCAAGCAATGTTTCAACCGGCTGTCACTGATACTACTGATACTCTGCTACCAGAAGATTTTCTGTTTTCTAGAGTCTTGTGCAGTTTGGGCAATGTATATGGTGGTAAATCAGCATTCTAGACTTGTTCTTGTTTAAATTATACCCAAATCAAGTATTTTGGGCCATCAGATGTTGTATAGCATGTTGATGCATTACTGTAAGGTATTAATTGGTTCTCCTCTGAAATTCTACCTGCTCTTTTGGTAAAACTCTAGAAGGCTAGAGAGTCTTAAAAACAATTTATTGAATTATAGCAGTGCAAGCTTCTTCATCCTAAGGATAGTTGTACACTTCAGCAAATTTTGCTCATATGTATGACTAGATTCAGAAATGAGAAGCAAAGAAATCCTCACTGACCAGCTAATGGGTTGGGAGGCTTTCTGGACCTGAAGAGTCCGAATTTGATATTTTCTACCAGTATAAGGGCACTTCAGGAGACTGCTTTAACTACTCCACTAGAGAATATAATATGATGCAGGAAGAAAACTGTTAAAGCTAAGTTAGGTTTTGTGCAAAGTCCTTAAAGACTTATAGAAAAAAGGCAAAAAACTGCTGTTCAGACAAGGAAGTGGATCTTGGCTTGCCTGAAAAAGAGAGAACAGAAATTAAATTTCTCCCTTCATTCTGTGAATGGTTCTCAGAGCTATATCTGTGTTTTTTATTACTCGCATTTGTTAAAATTGCCCTTATTGAAAATGAAATATTTTTATTTTGGCTTGCCTTGTTCTTCAATGTGAAAAGAGGGAACAAAATGCTCTTGTTTTGGTTAAAACAGTTAATTTTACTCACTTGATTTGAGAATGCCAAAAAATTAACCAAGTTTATTCAAGAAGACCAGAAAAATGAATTATCCTCTCAATCCTCTAGCTGAAAAAAATGAGAGAAAAAAATCCTAGGAGTTCTTTCATGATGGATCCTGGCAGATTTATGTACAGGATTGTATGATGTACTTGTGACAACAGTAGCCATGGATGGAACAGCCACAGTGAGTCTTTACACTCATGTGTTTCTTTAAGTTTTCTCTTTAGGGTTTCTTGCTGCTAGTGTGAATAACAGGAGGAAGCTGCAATTCAACTTGCAGTGTTCAGAGATAAGGGAAGGATTTTTATTTTATTTTATTTTTTTTTTAATGAGAGTGGCTGAAAAGTCTGTATTGAGTAGAGATTGAGGAGCTGTAGCCATGGGAACCAGGCTGATGCTGGTGTCTTTGTCTAAAGGAATCAAACCTCTCAAAACTCCCAGAAGCATCTTTATAAGAGCAACAGTAGCAGAACTGACAACAGGAAGAAAAGCTATTGATGTCCTGCCAGTAGAAACTGGGAATGTCAGGATTAGGGAAGACTGTGACCATGATTTAACAAGAAATATATAGTATATATACAAGAAAATTCCACCAAAACCCTCCCAAAACTCTAAAAGCTGCAAAAGACACTGTGTACCAGCTGTTTGGAGCATGGGTTTGAATGTAGGAGGGAATGACTCAGTCCTCAATTAAGTGAGTTTTGTGGGTATGAGTGTCACTTGCACGTGTATAGATGGAACAGGGGCCCCAGCTCAGAAAACAGAGTCAGCAGCTTTTAACCCTTGCATTGAAAAACTAACTGCACAGCAATTTTTCCCCTATGTGGTAGGAACAGAGAAGAACTTTGGAATCATGCACAGCTCTTCTTCAGAAATATGAACTACCCAAAGCCTGAATACAGAAACACCACAGAAATGTCTGCTCTGACAAAAACTGAGAAATTCCAAGCAGCACATAGTCCACCACCACAGCAAGAGGGAAAATGGTTTCATAACTGTTTTGGAAGAGGAGGATCTCTGGGCAGTTGGCTTTTGGCCAGGGAGTCTGCTCCCAGGAGGCTGGTCTCACCGGGCACACACCAGCAACTCCCCCCACACGTGTGAGAAGTCAACACCTTTCCTTAACACTCATCCTCTTAATGCCCAGAGCTGCTCCTGAGCTGGCAGCAAGATATTTAAAAATGGGAAAGTAATTCCAAAGTTCCCTGCTAAAAACCATGGTGGTCTGATCTGTGCAGAGGCTGAACCTCTGATCTCACAGATGAAAGGGACTATCTCTGCTGCACAGAGCTGTGCTGACTCCCATCCAGCACACTCCAGGTATGCAGAGCTCAGCTTTTTGTGCTCTTCTTCAACAGTGCACCGCATGAGAAAATCCCCTGGTTTGCTCACAGCCCATACCTTATGTAATATTTAAACGCAGCAATGGGATACTTGGAAGAAAAAGACCCAAATTTATACATGTGCTCTTCTATCAAACAGACTAAAACCTCAGGAGCTGCTAGCAGTAGCCTAACAGGCACTCATCCAGCCAGACACATAGTAGTTTTGAATGTTAATCAATAGAAAAGATTCTGGGAAGCGACCTTGAGAGCTATTGTCTCAGTGTGATATATATTTTGAAGCAGTGGGAGATTCTGATGCTTTAATGCAGTAATTTCTAGAAATGGATATGTGGAAGGGTAGTGAAGATCTGAAAGGGTGACATTTGTTGGAGGAAGGTATCCAAAAAGGGGTAACTTCTGGGAGGAAAAAAAGTTTAAAATCCAAGAGACTGAGACAAGCTGTTTCAGCTCTGTTCAGAACTTCTCTGTGAGTTTGTTGAACACTCATTGTATGATCAACTCATGAAACTTCCCTCTCCCGAGGAAGGGGTAAGTATTTATCATCACAGCAAAATTTTGAAGGTTTATTCAGTATTATGGGAAATACTGACTTAAAAATGTTTAAAAGAGTAAAAAATAGTTGCTTTTAACTATAAAGAAAAGTTTCTTTCCTTTGTAAGCTTAAAATTTATTATGTATGATATAAATGCTACTCAGTATTCCCAGTACTCCTCCTATGCTGCCTGGTATTTCAAGGATATATCCTTTTTTTAGTACCAAACATGTATTATGTCTTTTTTTCTCTTCTGCAAGCAGTTGGGCCTTTTGGTTTGGCACCAGATGCAATGCAATTAGACTTTGAAGGGCTTGAACCATTGTTAATGCTATAATAACTTGGAGTAGTTTCTGTGAAAGAATACCAAGCCTTTTTTCATCAATAAATGCTCAATGGCATACGTTTCTACATTTCATCCATTTGTCCATATCTTTACTTCTGAGGAAGTCAGTATTCATTAAAAGGAATACACTTTTAAAATGCATCATTATGGTAAGGCTATTTTGATGTGAGATAGAGAAGAAATTGCAAGAATTTTCATTCCCAAGTGTTAGTATAAGGAGATTTCACATTTTTTAAACATACCCTTTATTTTATCTGTGAACTTCCATAAAAGTCAGGAGACTAATGTCTCAGTTTGTAGAATAAAGTCAATGCCTTAGCTAAAAATATTTTAAAACCTGAAAAATCTGCCTAAATACAGCATCTTGCAAGACACGTTTCTTTAAATGATTTCTTTTGTGCCCTGAAAGCAAAATTAATGTAATAGACCACTAAGCTAGCTTAAAGCACAATTTGAGTAGAACAATTGTTTGTGTGCTTAATTGCAAGTATATGAGGTGTGCAATTCCTGTATCTACAGTGAGGTCACTCACAAGTCTGAACACAAACAAGCCTTTAAGTACTTTGTTGGATCAAGTCTTTAAGAAAATTACTGTTGCAGCAGAAAAATTAAAGTCTCACTGGTAGGGTTTGGCTGCAGGAAATTAAGCATAGGTAATACCATTCACAGAAACCCTCTGTGATATGTTGTACAATGACAGAGAAACAGCAATGTATTTTCTTCTTGCTTTGAAATGCTACAAATGTCTTTCTTGCCCTCCTTTTGACTTGCAAATATCAGAATTCAAAAGCATGCTCTGACCAGTTTTTGGGTTGTTTGGGGTTTTTTTGTTCTCAATAGTTGATTCTAATTTAAAATAATTTTCATGTGTTTAGAGGATTGAGGCAAAAAAAGGAATACAACAAGAAAGAAAGGTGTCCTAGGTAAAAGTAAACTTGCTTGGAGAGGGAAGACTACCATGAAAAAGAGGGATGAAGGGAAATCTTAAGCATTATCTGGAGAGAGACAAGGACAGTAGAGAGAATGAGGTATTGTCAGGTGAGACATTGTCAGATAGAAGCTGCAAAGAATCTTAAAAATGAGGGTTGAGGAAGTCTAAGTTCTGTGAGCAAGTTGCATGGGGGCTGTGGTGAGTGAGCATTGGGTTGGATAAAGTTTATTTGAAATGACATACACTGTAGAGGTTAAAAAAGAAGGGTAATAGGCAGTGGTTAATGCTAATTATGAGAGGATCAGTGTTAGTTATTTTCTATCACATACCCACTAAGAAAGGGTTGTTGTTTTGAAAATTTCAGATTAAGCAAAAGACATTAGTGAAAGTCTTAAAGTGAGGAAAATGAAGTGAGAAAGACTGAACCTAAAACTGAGCTTTGACATGTCATAGAAAACTGGTGATAGAGCAATGGGGGAGGGAAGGCATTTTAGGAAGAAGTAAGAAAAGTTCCTTTTTAGAGCTGCTTGACCTTCAGAAACAATGGGAGATCCAAGAGAGACTAGTAGAGAAACAGATATAGACACAACATGCTCAGAGAGATAAAAGAGGTTTTGGATTTGAGGGTCAGAGGCACCAAGGCAAGAAAGAGAATGAGAATAAGCCAATAAGCCATGCTACAGGCAAGGCATGGTGATCAATAAAAAGTGGGAATCCAGAGATTCCCAGGGAGCCACTGAACCCCCAGAGATGCTTGGAAAATGCAACCATTGAGTGATCACAGCTGAAAGCATAGGAAATACATTTTTTATGGAGTGGGGAGGGAGGGGAATGCTGTCAAAATCTCAGTCTTCCTCTCCAGAATGAGACATGCATTGAAGAAAAAGTAAAAGAAGCAGGATTTGGGAAAAGGGGGAGACAAGAGAAATAAAGGCATCAAATTATGTCAGGATCAGATGTTAATGAGGAAGAAAATGAGAGAAATGAAAATGAGAGAACAGAAATTTGAGGCCAGTGCTACAAAACCTGAAAGGACCAGAAACACTTTCTGGGATGGACTATCTTAAACTTTCCCCCAAATAATTATGCCCTTGCAGAGTCATGGTGTGTTCATCTAAAATGACGGCTTTTTGTTCCACGTCCGGCATGGTATTTGGCGGGTATTAAATGGGATGCGTTGCAATTCAGCTGCAGGTACAAGGCAAATGATGCATTTCTTTGCTCGAGGCCCTCATTATGCTCTGTAAACAACCAGAATGGAGATTTATTCTCCACTCACTGATTTCCTGCTCTCGGGTAAAAGCACGAGGGGCACGTTAGAAAGAAAGCACTAAGACGCTGATTATCTGCTTCTCCAAGCCAAATTGGTTTAGGTTTCTCCAGGCCTCCTAGCAACAGCTTTATTATTATAGAGTAATTTCCCCCCAAATACTTCTAAAACAAGTATCAGATTAATGTTTAAGATAAGAAGAAAGTATATTCATTAACTCTCAGGGCCTGCCTATTGAAATAAAAGCCTTAAATGAAACATGGAAGTATGGTTTCATTATGATATGTTGACTTTTTCTTGGGTTTTTTGTTTTTTGGGTTTTTTTTACATTATTTAACAGTGAATGGTTAATGATGATCAATATACAACACATTTATTGCATAGATGAGAAAAAAAATTCCTGTTTGCAAATATTTTCCTGCAGTATTAGCATATTTCATGTTTCTTTTAATCTAGCTGTAGATATGAATCATTGCACACACATGCATCACTTTTGTTTACTTACAAACCAGCTATACTGCATATTATGTTGGAAGTAAACACATATATGAAGAATTTATTAAGCTCTACAGTAATTGCAGTTTCTGTTGTTTATAACTTTATGGCATTCATATTTCTTATGATATCCCAGGAGAACTATGGTATGTTAGGAGAACTGAACTAATCTCATAAATATGTATTCTTTGTTTCATGGTCTATTTTTCAGAAGTTGTTTCGTCACTCAGATACATACCTCCTAATAACCATTTTTTGATCCCCAAGTAAAAGATCTATTATGCAGCCTCCTTTTCAAAAGTAGCTTAAGCAGCAAGAAGTCAATGAGACTTGGATTCACATGGCAGTTTCTGAAAAAAAAAATATTTCTTCAAGCTTTGAAGGACAATAAATTCTGTGTGGAGAAAAGATACACGATGGAGCACTTCTCTCATTCTCTGATTTTTCTGCAGTGGTACAATTGTTACTTTTTAAATGGAAGAATCTGTTGTTTTGGTGGTTTCTCTTGCCTTAACCACTGGTGTAACCTTCCCAATATCTCTACAGAGGAGTGGTGGCTGATAATTCTTTTTCCCCTTTCATTGCTTTTCTTTTTTGTTGTGCTACTGTTATAGCAGTACAGTCTCTGGTGGGGCCAGCATCTGACTTTGTAGTGTCACTTTGTTCAGCAAAGGACTGGTGCAAGCAGATTCCTGAGGACACAGGTTAAGTCAGTGCAGATGTGCTCTGCTGTTGGAGGACTGTAGGAAGCTCCTCATGGGTTTCCTTAAGGGGGAGACTCCTAAGAGAGAGGAAACTGAAGAGGAAAACAAAGTATCTACAGTGTTTCTAGAGGACTTGACTAAAGAGGTAGAAACTGTTACATCCATACTGCGACACCCGGGTGCTTCTTGGGTGCAATGCAAAATGACAAGTTTCACCTGCGAATGCTAGATTTCTAGCATTAGAAATCTTGCTGGTAATTACAGGAGGTGACTCCCTTGAGGGCAGAGTCAGTTTATATCTGATTCACTGTGTTCCTAGACATGGTTGTTCTGTTCCTTCCTTCAAGAAAATCTCAGGTGATATGCCAAGGCAGACATGGACTCATGCAGGAAAATGTACTCTGTAGCCAATTTTGGTCAAGTGAGATTTTGCACCTTCTTATGATTGAACTTAATTCAGGTGAAGAGAGCTTCCATTACTCCTTCTACTAGTGGCACATGTAATGACAAAGACTTAATATTAGAAATATGGGACATTTAAAGTTAGCAAGCATTCTTATGCAGCCAATGTTGCAACATACTTTGAAGTTTTAAAAAATGAAATCTTTCAAAACGTCAAGATTAACACCTGGCAAAAAATTTGAGGGAATACACAAAGGGAATGCACACTTTCATTAAAAGTCACCTGAAGCCTAGGAAAATAGTGGTTTATAGCACAAGATTTCTTATGAACAGCAGCAATTTGTAGCATAATCTCTGACAGTGATTCAAACATGAATGGTTCTTAATTCCGACTGTATTTTGAACATTGGCTATTCTTAGCAAAGGCACTTGTTGAGTTTAACATGCTCCATATACACAATACAATAACAAAAAAGAGAAATAATAAAGGTTTAAAAAAGAGGAAGTCTTAGCTTATTACCCATGTACTACAATGTGTTTCATGCTTCTTGAAGGGGACTAAGCACAGTATACTCAACAGTTGTACAATCTTTTCTGCCTGGTATATTTAAATTTCTTTCAGCAAAAGGAAGTAGATGTTGCCATGGATCGACTTCAAATTTAACAAGAAGGCATAGGACAGTATGTATTGCACCCCCAGTCCTTCACTCTATGGGTACAAAAAGAGGCTGTCCCTGACTGGTTTAATGACCCTGCACAGCAAAGCACAGAGTTTGAAGGGAAACAGCTTGGCACCTGCAAACCTCACACATGAAAGCCCCAAAAGTTTTCCAAGTGCAAGGGATTTCAGAGGGTTGAGATTTTTTTTTTTTTTAATCTTTGCCAAAGAGTAGTTGCTTTATATGGAGATTTTTATTACCTAAGGACCTAAGCTTGCTTCTGCATTATTGGAAATACATATTAGGGTAGAGCAAACAAGCAATGATTTACTACGGAGTCAAGAGGATTAGCAATATGGTTTTGTCACTTTCTTTTATGAATAAAGCACATTAATAACAGCTTTGCAAAACCAAGTAAAGTAGAGCATAATATACTGAGAGAGACAATAAGTAAAAGTTGGAAACTTTAGTAGACAAGAATATTTGTTTATGTTTCTTCTTGAAATCAGCTGTATGCAGCCTTCTTAACTATTTTACATACCTCTGAAGAAACTCCGTTTAATGTAGAACTGAACCTATTTGAAGCTGAATGTACATTTTGAATATAGGCTTAAATTTAAATCTGCAGCATTAACAACGAATAAATATTTCCCTAAAGGTTAATAGTGTTTTCTCCATGTTTTTTTAATAGATTACGAATATTACATACACCTGGTCGAAAATCAGGGAAATGCTTGAGTGGTAGTCAAAGTCTATTACTGAAAATATGAAATAAACAGTAATTAACTTGGAGGAACCCTTGAAAAAGGATGTTTTATGTTTCTGAATTCAGGTTGTACTTTTTATCTGTATTAAACATTGTAAAATTAAGAATTATGATTGTAAGTAAAATTCCACATATACTTTGTGACAATATACCATTAAATATTGCACAGTGGTTTTCCTGCAGCTGTGAATTGTATTAGTGCTCTTTTAATGGGGTATAAAACACAAGAATCCAATCTTTCTTCACATGCACCCATCATTTCCCATCATTTCATTCAAATAAAATCTCCTTGTTGCTAGTGAAAAATGGCTGATCAGTAAAATAGGATATATCCCAGTATATGGTACCTTTAATAAAACCTGCCATTTGAACAACTGGGAGCAACTTCAGGAGTAATTTCAGAAATTCAGGAAAAGAAAGAATAGGTAAAAATTTTTAAAAATTAAGTAAATTTATCTAAAGAATAAATAAAATTTTTATGGACAAGTTTTTGTTGCAAATTATACTTTCAGATTCTGTAACATAAATATAATGCTACACCATATCTTTGCAGACTGCTGTTTTCCTCTCAAAACCCCCCACTCTTTTATAGTTATTTTGCACACCCTTTTAAAGATAAATTTAGAAGACATCGCCATTTCTACAAACATCTACAACAGATGTGTTTGATGTAAAATAAATATCTGCATTGCTGCACTCAGCAATCAGGTAAGCAACATAAAACTCCTTTAGTTAATCCATTAAATAATAAGGTACTCTGTGCCCCGTTGTGTGTAGTGCCTTCTAGCCAAGATTTTCTGACAATTCACACACTTTGCAATATAATTTTGCAGAGGCCCTGTGAAACGAGGAAACAACAAATATTTATTCAGCTTCTGGAAGAGCAACACAGAAAGGATATTTTCAAAGGTGGCATCTCTGTTCCCAGCTGTGGAAAGGCAAACATTTGGAGGTTGTTTAGCACCTGTGGCTGCTCTGGAACTGGAGCTGAGTGCAGTCCCTACCCTGCCATACCCAGTCTTGGCTCCAGCCCTCTGTAAAAGCTTAATGTATGTCTTTTCTGCTGCAACTAAGTCTTATAAGCAGCCAACTACAGATGAAGGCAGTTGATGCTCCACTTCCTTAATACAATATTAAAATCCTGTTGTTGTTTTTTTTTCTTGTGGATAGACAATGTCTCTCTTCCATGATTTATGCTCTTTAAACATGCTGATTTGCATACTTTTCTTGTTATTGTGTTCAGTAAGTTGAAAAAGTGTGCTGACTGATGTGAAGTTTTATCTGACAACTCTTCTATGTAAAAGTGCTGTTTGGGAGTGATAATGAGACCACCACATGGGAGCTGATACTCTGCTTCAGCCATTGACCCATTCTGGAAGCTCCTCATGTCTCTCTTCTGTTTTTCTGCTGTAAAATATTTCCTTTTGGAAGATTCTTCAATGACTTCAAAGATTTGTTCCCTGCTAGATTATACCTACTCCTGCATTTGAAGAAAATAATTGATCGTGTTGAATAAAGAACTCAGGAAAAGTACATACCTTCTTATACCTTACTGGTCTCATTGTCATTTCTAGTCTACAGATAATTAACAAAGAAAAGCAAAACCTGTGAATGAAAATTCAGTCATTGGCTTCACTGGAGTCTCTGAAAGAGCCCCACAAGTTCGTTCAAATGTCTACCCTGGAATAAGTGATTTCTTGCTGAAAAACTGCATTGTTCTTATGGGGATTAATCATAATATTTGTTTTATGGTGTGACTTCATCACCATCCAAATTGCTTCTATACTACACATACCTATCATCCTGCCTACTCCTGCTGTATATTTTAAATATCTTTACAGAACCCTTCTTACTTGCAAACCAGTATCTCACAATCAATGGGACTTCATCATATACCTGTTTTACAAAAACCACATTTATTTAATAGGGTGCTGAAGTCATTATTGGCTGTGCGTAGGAATTCTGATCAGAAGTCATAAACACTTTCTTCTTTTTTCTGATCTGTTACACTGTGATTCCTTTCATCTTCAATTTTTCTCCTGCTTTTTAGAAATCTTATATTAGGTTTGATCCATTTGTATGCCTATATTCTCTTTCAATAATCCCACTCCTTTTTATCTTTATCAGCTTATTTCTGCTTGCTTTTTCTTCTTGTCATGGTTATTCATTTCTCTCTTCTGTATTTGCACTCATCCCCTTTCCTTCCTTTCAAGCTAACAAATGTAGACTGTATTTACAGACTGGATTTTTTAAAGAATAACATATCAAAGTCAGACTACAAATATTACTTATGCCTGATGTCAGTTATTCACTGCTTGTCACTTCCAATGCACACATCACCAAAGAGCCTCCACTGACACTCTGGCCCAAAGTGTAAAACCTCTACCATTACATTTCAAAAAATAACAAATCTTTTCATGTCTGAGCTGTCAAAAGAAGCTCCTGGAATAGCCATCACAGAAAGGGACACTACCCACACACACTATATAAGTATGATCAAATACCTACTAGCAGCAAGAGCTGATAACTCTGGGGGGTAGCAAGCCCTTTCTGAGCAGCTTCAATGTAGCAACATGGATTGATTTTTTTCCATTTTTTTCCCCAATCTGCCCTTGCCAGGGTATTTGGTGCATTCTTCAAAGGAGGTCCTGGAAGTAACAGTGCCTGGGATGCAGCTGCAGCTCTGTTGGAAGAGCGCTGTGGGTAAGTGCCAGGGGGCCATTGCACATTTGGGGTTAGACAATGGATAAGGCCATGCTCTGCTGCCTGGTGTGCTGCTTGCTGAAGCCAAGTGAGAAAGAACGAGCAAGGCTTGGAAAGTGGGGTAGTTTCATGTTCTCCAGAACTGCTTTAAATAACCCCTCTCTGACACCACACCATGGAGGGACATGGATGCAACTCAACCTGTGCCGTGGTAGGATCCCACAACAGCCGGGGTGCAGAGGTAGGGAGAGAGAGTTGTTGCCAGATCTAAGCCAAAGGGGAAGTGAAACCTATCATGCAACTTAAAACCATCAGTCTTCTGGACCCCCCTTGATGTAACTGGGAAAAAAATGGGAAAGAGCTGGTTCAGGGCAGCAATTCTTGCAGTTGAAGTTCTTGAGAAAGAGGCATCTGTTCCTTCTAGCAGAGTGCTTTAACTGAAGAGGAGAAAAAACACGTGCATAACTGTAAAGGCGTACAAGGTTTCATGTGCTAACCTTATATTTCAGTCTTTGGCTAAGATTTTTGCCTGTCACATTAGTGTGTTACTGTAATTGCAAAGTGCTTCAGGACAAGCAGACTGCCCTCACACTTAGAAAATTATACAGATTCAATAGACACCATGAAATAAACATTATGATTAATTTATTTTGATATATCATAGTTGTTCAAACAAGTTATTAATTTCTCAGTTCATGCTCAATTTTAATATTCTTTTTTTTTTTCCTTAACTGTTCTCAAGATCCTTGTAAAGCTAACCCTCTTTTCTGGGGAAAACAACAAGTAACTGCATCTTTAAAAATGGCTAAATCAAGCTTTCTTTCAAACACCACTTTCTGGATTAATGATTTACCAATCCAAACCACGCTTAGTTCTTGAGAACTTAGTATGTTGTTTAGCCATTTTCCTCCTGCTATCCTGAGCTAGTTCTGCACCTCACACAATACTTAAATAATGGAGAGACCCTGAAATCAGATCTCACTGCTTTTGTATTTATTCACACTCAAACATCCACACTGCAGCTCAGCTGGCTTGGATGATACTCAGCCACACTCAGCAATTTTAACCCCTCTCAAATTTTCTAGCTCCTGGGATTTATGGGAGAAAGCCACGCAACAGGCAATACATGACTCCCACAGTCACTCTCCCCTAGTGTTTGCTGTGGGCCATAGGATCCTCGAGATCTTTCTCATCTCCCTTTCTGATCCGGACTTCCCTGATAGCATCGCTTCCCATGCTGGCTTGCTGAGCTGAGGAGAAGAAACGCCTGCCCCAGTGTTTGAGAGCTGTGCAACAGCCAGAGTGCTGCAGGTTGATGTGAGCACAGGAGGAGGGTGGGGGCTTTTTTCCGTGGATGAATTATGATCCGCAGTTTGGTGTCATCACATTTTCTATCTGTTACTGATTCTGTTGTTAGAGCCATTCCCTAATGTGGTCATGAGTGTGTTCCTACATTCCTCTGGTACAATACTGAGAAATGTGATGCTCTGTGGTAATGAGAACAAGGCAGTTGTCCTCACACACAAAATTTATAATTATACAAGACTACATTGTGTTACTGGCAACTAATTAGAATTCTCTGTTGAAATGACATTACTTTATTACACCTTATTAACATAAAATGTCAAAACTAGTATGATAGTTGTTTTCATATGAAAAATGAGCCTACTTCTGTAAGTGAAAGCAACAGAATTACAGCAATTTTAGCATCAGTAATTTAATATATTTCATACTATTGTTAAAGTGGTACGTTCAGAGGTTTTTCCTTATAAATGTCACAAAAAGGGAATTCTCCCTTTAAAAAATGTGAGTGGCTACCAATTTTACCCTCTTCATTTATTATGCAGATTAAATAAAATTCAAAACTTAAAAAAACATTAAATGTCAAAGGGTCAGGGGGTTGAACTTATAGTACTAAGTTCATATTTTGCTCTATATCCTTAGAGCACAGGGTACACATTACAACTAATTTACTCTTCTCCACCACTAAATAAGTGATATTATTATCATATTGCATACAGTTAAACAGAGACAAGGAATTTAAATCCTCCTGGCCAGACAGTAAGTAAAATGTTGGTGCTGGGATGAGGACACAGGGCTCTTTGGAGCAGGCTGAATATCAGGATATGTCATTTACTTCTCATTTACATGCTATGTTTGAATATTTCAAAACTAGATAATTACAAGGTTTTTCATCAGGGATCTGTAGGAGACATTGGTGAAATCATGCTACAGCTGGTAAGGTACTTACCTGTTCCTTGACAATATTATGATGTTGATAACATATAAAACTGATGTGAGGGTAGCATTCCCTTGGCAGCACACTGAATATGCCGCAAGACACATAACCAATGAGTATAATTTGCAAATGTGTATGGAGAATCAGTCTTGACAGTTTTGTTTACAAAGGCAGGCAGCTATTTGCTGATAAGAGATATGACAAGCTATTCATCTTGCTGCTACTAAGCCAAAGGGATTGCAACTATGATAACAAACTGTTAGATTTGATTGTTGGAATGCTTATGCAATGTTAGTAATAAAGGGTGTTTAAAAGCATATCTCGTTTGTTCTTGGGCAATCATATGGTATTTCTTATAATAATTTTCCTGGGACACTTAAAAGGACAAGCTAATTAAAGAAAAGATATCTGTCTGGCTCAGCTTTAATGGGTCTGTGTTCTCTAAGTAGGTGTATGTAGGAAACAGGAGCAGACGTGTCTTTATTTCTCTGCTTGCATGGGTTGAGGCAGGATGTCAAGTGACATAGTCATGGCCTCACATCTTTCAGTTTCTGCATTTTGGCTGGCGTTACCTCCACACACCTTCCAAAAATGGAAAACAAACAGTCCTAAAATCGGACAAGGGTAATGGCTTTAAACTGAAAGAGGGTAGGTTTAGATTAGATAAGGAAGAAATTCTTCTCTATGAGGGTGGTGAAACACTAAAACAGGTTCCTATCCCTGAAAACTTTCAAGGCCAGGTTGGATTGGGCTCTGAGCAACCTTGTCCACTGTAAGGTATCCCTGCTTATGGCAGCAGGGCTGGAACTGGATGACCTTAAGGGTCTCTTCCAGCATAAACCATTATATGATTCCAAGTAGTGCTGAGACCTTCAAGAAGATGAGGAGGAGGTTTCTGGCTTGTTTCTCCCTTTTATTGAGCACCAGAAGAATGGACCAGCATGACTAACACCTCTCCTTTGTCCTCAGGCCCCTGCTTCAAACAATACTGAGAAAACACTTTTCCTAGCACTCCTAAATACCTGCATCATTTATAGCCTCCAGTAATGTGTTGCTCACACATTTTCTACAAAGCTTATGATCAAAGTAAAAAAAAAAACAAAAAAAACCCAAACTTATATAATACTCTTCTGAGCAAATACAGCACTAGGGTGTCCTGTACCACCTTGTTTGTGTGAGCAGTTGTATGTACATGAGGGTGGGAATGGAGAACTCAGCCATTTTTTTGTGAAATATTGCTCACTGAAATATTGTACTCATTCACTTTGTTGAATGAGTACATGCAAGTCAATGATGTGCAGACACAGGCTGATCCAGCTGTGATGGCTATAGTAGTGCTTTTGTCTGGCCACCTCACTCCCACTGTGGCAGGCACAGCTGAGGTGACAGCTGGATAGTCTGAGCAGGCAGACCAGGTTGACCATCAGAGATCATGCACATGCCTCACTAATGGATTTAACCAAAGCTGAGTACACTATTTGGTGAGGGTGTAGCTGCTGCAGGTTACAGCTTGGTCTGTTGAGCTTGTCACTGACCCCAGCTCACACCTCCTGGTCAATAGACTGGACAGAATATTTACAAGGATAACTATACCCTTGGGTAGGGGCAGTTAGGAAGGCTGCACCACTCAGTACTCGAGTTGCTGTGGCTAATTCAGCCTGAGTGATGCAGTAATTCAGGCAGCAGTTTGCATTTTTTAATGTATTTGAGCATTACACATAAGTCTACACAGGAAAGACATATCAAAACTCCAAACTTTCTACAGCAGGGATTTTAGAGCTAACAAGTGGAAAATGAGTGGCTTTGTTCTCAGTCATTCTTACAGTTACAGGTGACTTTGTGAATAGCATATACCGTGCCAATCTACAACTGAAATCCTCTTTGAATGCAAGCAGGCCGTAGGTTTAGCAGCAGCTGTGAGATGGAGACTTACTATTAATGGCAGATTCAAGTAGCGTGAACAATAACGAGGCTCTGTTTAAGGTGGACACAGCTTGTCTGCATTAGAACTGGATTTTGAGAACCTGTGTTAATTAACACAATTTTAAGTGGTGTCAGCTGTTTCTGAGTAAACCTATTGATTAGAGCAACAAATGCTTTATTCTTGGTCTTATAAGAATATGGATTTAGGAAGAGAGTGATGATCAATAGACGGGGTTTTAATTTTTCTATCTCAAAACCTTTTGAAAGTTGTGAAATATTCTAAAGGACTGAGAGGATTAATGCATTTTTTAAATAATCTGTTATTTGGAAAGCACAAAGAAGAAATCAGTCTGGAATGTGATAATTTTGCGTTCATTTCCAGGGGTTTTTGACTTTGTTCCAGGCAACGCAATTTCTTATGCACAATTTTTACTCCTATTGAGCGGCCTTACTGAGTGAGTTTAATCAGGTACATGCATGTTTATAAAATTAGTTTCTTGTCTTAGATATGATTTCTGAATCAGGGATTACAAAATACAAAGGTGTGAGTACAAGGATAATAATTTAATGTACCCTTAAATGTCATCTTAGGGCCAGGGTCCTGGTTTCATTAAAGGGATATGGCATGTGATAAAGTCCATAGGTGTTCATGTTGATCTCAAGGCTGCAGCTTGCCTTCCAGTGGGAGGACCTCTCACCACTGCTTGTATGAGTTGGTCATCTGTCTGAGGCTTCTGTCACTAGTCTTGACAGTGAGAACAAAGATGATATTTTAGTAGCTATATTAAAATGTGAGGCATTAATTGTTTTCTTCCATATTTTTTCCCAGAAGTAGCAGCTGCACAGTGTGGCATAATTTAATAAAGCTATCCATCATTTGATGCCTGGGTGTGAAAAACTTACCAAGTAGTAGTGCAAGAAACAACTCCACAGTTCTTGTTTTGTCAGAAGGGGAACAGAACTGCTATACATGCACCTAGGCTTTAGCAAACATGTGTACATTGATCTGAAGTTAAAATATTGATAAGCCTCTGTTTTGACTAGGAATTGGGAGATTTTCTGGCCAGAATAGGCCATGTAATTTCACATAACAGTTGCATTTACCTACTCCTCCCCTTACTATGTACATCCAGTCTAAAAATGAACGGTACAATGCACATCCTGTAAAAGTTGGCCACAAGAGGTGGGATGCCTGTGGACTGAGCATGTGAGAAATGACTATGCCATTGTGTGGCAGAGGCTCCATTCAGCACAGGCTGCAGGGCTGATGGTTGGCTTCTGGTCCTAGTGTATAATGCAGCAAGCAGATCTCAATAGCACCTAGGATGTATCTTACACCTCTAGCACACTGGCTTTATTTAAGGCTCACTGATGTCTTAGGCAGGCTTATTCATGCTTTCTACACTCTTCCATTTTGAGACTTTTTGCCCCCAAGCACATAATTTTTTAATTTTAAGATAAAACAGAAAAGTTATTCCCCCTACAAAACAGCTACAGGAGTAAAGGTTCAAATTTACATACTTTTCATTCCCTTTTTCTGATGCAGCTATGCTAACACGTGCAGGAAACAGAAGGTCCATGTGGGTGATGTGGAAGAGCTCACATGCCACAGGTTCCTCTCCTTCCTCACATACCTCAGGAACCATGCAGAAAATTTCTAGCTAATAGCTGGGGGAACTGATAAATCACCTGCTTCTTTGCAGCAAAAAAATGCAACATGGTCTAGTACTAAACTTGAGGACCTGGCTTAGCATCTAAAAGCCCTGTGCTACTCTGCCCCTCTCAGTCTGGGAAGCAGCACTCTGCATAGTGAGAGCTCCCGGGTGGGATCTTTTAACTGCTGGGGCTTAATGAACATTATGTGAAAAGGCCTTTTAAAGGAGGCTGCTTAGAGTTTACTCCTGGTTTTAACAACCTTAGGGTAGTCTAGTTTTGTTGCTGCCTTCTTAGAAGATCACTTGTGGATATACAGTGACTGTTATTCCACCTCTATGCAAAATACCAAAGTCTAACTGTCCTTCAGGGAAGGCCTCATACAAGGGTATTTCAGTCAGTTTCTTTTAAATTAGATTGTGAATGAGGGAAAATTCTCCCCCTTCTGTTGTTTTAACTGGCATGACAGGACTGCATGCGTCAGGTACCTGAACTGAATTGACTAAACCGGTAAGCTTGGAGGAGATTTATAGGATGAGCACTAAAGTATTGTGAAAAAGAAAAAAAAAAAGCTTTGAGAAAGGTACTTTAACTGGACATGTAGATCAATAGGCAAATAAGTAGCTACGTTTGAAAGAAGATCTGCGACCTACCACAGACAATGGGGCAAAGGTGTATCTGAAATTCGTTTTTCAATGCTTCTTGGTTGCTGCCAAACACAGAATACTAAGAAACCAATCTTCGCGATGCCATCTACCCTGAGCAATAAAAAACCCACCCTTAATTTAGCAGGAGTCACCAGTCAGCTCCTGAGGCATAAACAGGCAGCTGAAGCACCGCGCGTAGGCTGACTTCAGTGCTGGATGCCGAGCAGCGTTTGGCACAGGTGAAGGAGTTTTCATCACAGACCCAAATTAACTCCGGTGAAGTTCCTCCGCGCCTGCCAGTGCCGGAGGAGAAATCTCCGTGTGGGAGAAGCCCAGCGTGCCGCCTGCCGCCCTCCCCTCCCGGCGCCGCCCGGCCGAACAAAGGCGGCAGCGGCGGGTCCGCTTTGTGCGGCGCGGGCCGGGCAAGGAGCGAGCCCAGCGCCCGCCCAGAGCTCCCTGCCCGGGGCTCGGCTCGGCTCCGCTCCCAGCCCAGCCCGGCCCAGCCCAGCC